>OY776082.1:10007500-10234972 GCA_963675205.1 Catocala nupta
AACACATTCGCTTTAAAAAAATTGTATCCTTTGAAAGCTTATCCATTTTATTTTATAACGCTAATAAACGTGAGTCACCTGACGGCCTGTCTAATCTATTGACACTCGGTAATATTATTCTCACGTTACACCGATCCAGCAAAATATGTATTACCCGATTGTTTTATTGTGTATTTCTGTTATTATATAGCAATTATCCCCCTGGCAATAAGCTGGTCTTTACAACAAACAATTTGCGTTAAAGTACTTCATTATTTAAAAGCCCATTTCAAGACAAGACTCAGCCAAATATAAGCTTCTAGAATCACAACTATTACACATACAAAATCAAACACAACTAGCTTAGGTAACTGTCTATAAGTAATGGTTAACTAGCTAAATCAATAATTGATCTATACAAAGTATGAATGCAGTGTAAAGTGGGGCCGAGGCGTGAACGTCGAGTGGTGTCCTTTAATCGATAGGCAACTAATCACATTGTCTGCCAAACCTCTTTTTACACCACTCTGCACGTTGATTGGCATCGTTTGTGAGCGCGTTCTATCTTCTACGAGAATTACTTTGGTCTTTATATGAGCTCTATTACTAGGTTTGAACAATGCAGGACTTAATTATCTAATTTATAATGTAAATGGATGTTAGACCTTTAGGGCTTTTTATTGTAGTTAGATTGCTAGCAATTTGGATCACAAATGACTAGTATTTTTGTTAATACCTCCAGCTAGCTAATATGATTGTGCTAAAAGTGGGTTGACGTTGGTGATGCAATGTGGTATTCGAACTCGTGACTTGTGCATCATAATTCTAACGCCTTGTTCTACCTATGAATTAACGTATAAATATATGGTTAGAGTTTATCGTTGGTAATTTATTTGTATGATGTCTCGGGATTAGTCCCAGAGTTAGGTAAAAGAGTTATTCAGTTTATCTTTCAAGAAATTATCAGTAGCAGTATGGTATCTGGCACAGTGCCCGGTCGAAGACAATAAAATCGACTTGTGAAACCAGAAACTATAGCGGTCAAAAACCGGTCAAAATATGCGTGTCATGTGCTTCTGCCTACCTCTTTGAGCTTTGGGACATAGACATGAAACTATATAAGTATTATATTTTTATTTGTGTGTTAAAACGCAATATAGGTATGTATCTATTTGACAAATTTCCAAATAGATAAACAAGACATAATAATGCCAGGTAACGGGTCTTACTCGCGATACAATATTTAAAAGGTAATAAATACCTATTGATTGCCCGACGTTTCGACCGACTTGCATCAATCGTGGTCACGGGTAGACTCAACCCTCAAACTCAATGAAAACCGTGGTCAACCCGTTTATATTAAGTATGTGTAAAAATCGCGAAAATCTTAACGTTTAAGACATAATAAGCAAAATCCTATAGAAACTCCGAACTGCTAGTGAGCTGTTACATTGCTAAATAAGTATTCACATTAAAATACAGTTAAGAGATTTAAGTTTTAATGACACCAATTAAAGTCTGAAAGCTTTTTGGTATCTTACAATAATTAATTATTCTTGTATAATCTATTTTGTCTTTAGTTCGCCTCGTTAGAGTCACAAAGTTTTATTTTATTACACGTAATAAAATAATGAGTTTTTAATTTGCATGTTACGTAGTTTTATTACCGGTGCCGGGCCATAAGTTTAAAATTACTTATGTTTACAGTTTTATGTAAATCAAGCTGATTAATATTTATGGTTCATACAGTTTCTGTTCAATTAACCTATTGAGTCGCAGTCGCACACCAGCGGCCAGACACAAAAGATTTTTAATTATGTCTGGTTTTCTAAGACTAGACAGCTTAAAACGCTCGGTTCATTGAAGCGTAAGACGCATGCAGCAAACGCAGTGCCTTTACCGCATATGCCTCACTTAAGGTGATACGCGTATTATGCTCTGTTTTCTTAAATACACCACCCGCGCTAAGAACATTTACAAATTCAAATATCAAACACAAAGAACACACAGACTCGGCACAATTATTTGTGGATCACACAATTCTTCATCGATTCGTGTGACGTTCGAACCCACAACACTCGGCGCAGCGGCAGTGGCAGTGACTAAAACCACTACGCTATCTGTTATAAGTTAGATTATAGGTTTGGCTGACTATCAGTGTGTGCACGTGCCTGCCATTAGACATGTGCAACTCTAAATAACATCTATCATCAATCTCTAACTAATGATACTCTAAATAATTCTGATATTAAATTATTTGAGGTTACTCCTCACATGCTCCCTATTAACTGACATAGTGGTCATGACACCCGACTTCCTCTCTCTCTACAGAGCTTGAGAAGGTGTGGTTATAACGTCGCTACTGCATCACGTCATTTTTCTTTACTAGCAAAAAACTTTTTGTTTTTTATTCATCTCTCGCACGAGGAATAATTCCTGTGTCGCGGAGGACTTTACAAACATTTGACGGACACAAAGCACACCCAGATATAGAACAATTATTTGAGTTGAAATTTTTGTTTTTTTTAATTTTTATCCAGTGTGGGGATCGAACCCCGAACACTCGGCGCGGTGGTGAGGTGACCACTTAAACCACTACGCCATTCGTGCAGTCGTCTACAATTTTTCACATTTCTTTGATAGACGATCCTTAATTATTGCTGTCACAAAGTGCCTACATTGAGGGCCTCTTATTATGACAGAGAGTGTAACACAATGTTCTCAAATACTATCATATTGCAAACGTCCCTCAGTATCGGACTAACGAGGAAGCCATTATCTTTGTGTTGTAAAGACGTAATAATTGAATAGCAAAGCTTTGCGCTCGAAGGCTGTACTATATTCATATTACAAGTAAATGTCAATGATGCTGTTATGAATGACTTTAAATTTAATAAATTATTTATTTTTATGGGATGGTTTTTAATTATATAGAATATAATTATAGTAACAAGCTCAAGATTAAACATTTTCACGGTTTGTATGCATCATGTAACTCAGCAGGTTTCACGTATGCACTCGTAGCTTAGATTACGCATAAAGCATACGCACGTAGCTTGCGCATAAAGTCTACGCTAATAGCTTGTGCATGTAGACAATGTAAGTAGCTTATGCATGTAGCCTATTCAAGTAGTTTGCGTATGTAGCCCACGAGTTACTTGCTTTACTTGTGTACACATTTTGCCAAGAATATGTTAGCCGCTCTGGCATCGTGAATTCACGTTATGTACTATTAAAATAATACTATAAGCTATTTAAAAAATGCATTGCTTATTTAAGAGTCTAGAATAATATTAATGTAAAATTACAGCTACTCGATACGACTTGTGCAACACTTATTGTACGTTGGTGGGACTACGTTAAAAACTTTCACGCAAGTACCCACGTTCTACAAAGTTTCAACAATTGGATGAACGATGCGTGAATGCAAAAACGAACAAACAAAAGTTGAGGAACAGCGTAAAAGTTGAGAGAAAAGTCATGTCGCTGAATGTCAGTTTGTTCGAAATTAGGGGAAGAAAATGATGCGTGTGGAAAAATATTTTAATACTATTTACATACATAGTCTTTTGCCTCGACGTCCGAAGGGGTAAAGGTGTATTACACTCATATTTCGCCAGCTATGGTTTTAGGTCCTGTGATTAGGAGGCAGGCCTATTGCCTAATACAGGGCACAGTTCCAAACTCCGTGCTGCTACTGTAAACTGATTGACGGCAATACCCAATAAGACTTTGGCGCACCTGACCCAGGCATCGAAGTCTAGACTTCATGCACACCACTTAGGCTGACAGAAAAAAGTAGTATTAGTTTTACGAAACACATAAAATTGAACACGGGTAGAAACCACAAAAACGGATAGAAGAATTCACAACGTTTAATATGTACATATGCGTAGCTTGAACAAACATTTGCTCTTTTTCATCGTGTACTGATCTTCGAACCAATTTCAAAGCAATGGTGATGCCAATGTTTGCGTATTTGTACCGCATAGTTTGTGTACGTGCCATTGACAAGCGGTTGTTTTACTCTCAACAATGACTTGCTTTAACGAAATCGTAATTGTATTTGTTTGTTGGTTTATGCTGATGCTAGCAGGGTCTATCTACAAACATATGTACATAGTCTCACGCGTATAGCCCGGAAGTAGTGGGCAGAGGGGTAAGTTTTTTTTTAACGATAATCGCAATTAATGGCGCTTATAAGAACTGAGCGCCTTAGTAACAAGTTGTTTACTACTATATTCGCATATCACTCGACTGTAATACAAAGGCGTATCACTAATCAGTTAATAGCGCTGATGGCATCCGTTCTACCAGCGTAATAAATTTTATATGCTCAGTATTAACCAACCAAGTTTCGGACGCAACCCGGTCGGTGTGGAAAGCAGTGAGGATTAATTAACTGATACTAGATATGTTCAACCGCAACACACATTGATGATTCACAGAATCCGTGCGGCTAAAACCAGAACAATACTACTTACATGAGACTAAAACCAATTTACATTATTGGTAGTTATTGCTGATATTGAATTTCTCGTATATTAAGATTTATGTGGTGAACATTTGCCATGCTAATAATAATAATAAACTGGCCCACTGCTGAGCACGGTCCTCTTCTCAGAGTTAGAAGGTTTGGAGTCAAGCCCGAAACACTGCGTGGTAGTCGGCATCCTTAATATATCTATACTAATATTATAAAGCTGAAGAGTTTATTTGTTTGTTTGCTTGAACGCGCTAATCTCAGGAACTACTGGTTCGAATTGAAAAAAAATTATAGTTTTGGATAGCCTATTTATTGAGGAACGCTATAGGCTATATAACATCATGCTACGACCCACGGGGAGTATGACCTTTATACTCCGTGAACATACGAATTCCCTCACTTTATGATTGTTATCGGGAAAAGAATTTGCTGTTGCTTGCTATTTCTATTTTACTCTACTTTTTTCTGTGCTGAGTTGTGCGAAACCATCTTGTGATTGTACAATAAAGTGATATATGTGAAGTCTGCCTACCATCTTTCACGTCACGCCTGCTACGAGACTGCTTACTGTAAGTCAGAATATAGCTAAATTATACACGAAATGATAACGGGCACTAGTTATCTAATTATTTAAACTGATAAAATTACATTTTGTTCATAACCGACAATCACATACACAACGTTTATGGGTTATTACTGATAACATTCCCATCAGTTAACTGTACGGTTATTATTGGCAATTTGCCTTACGATTTATTTTATGTACGTTTCAGACCTGCTGGCGCGGTAGCTCATCATTATGTAGCGTGGCACATTTTATATTGCAATAAAAACATGACATGTGAGTGTAATGAATTACGCTAATTTCTGTTTGTGGGCTTAAATTTTTAAATCGTCAGTTAGCATACTTGCACAAAACTAGTCAAAACGCCACATATTTTCCTACGTATAGGATTATCTAGTAATTGAAACTATGAAAACTAGCATTAAGCGAAACACATATAGGAATCATTGCTTTTAGACGCATGTTTCGCAGTATGCGGTTGGTTGCGCTTGCCTTTTTGGGCATACTATGAAATGCCGTTGGTAACCGCAATTTCATTAACCATAACTCGCAACTTCAGGTCTGAATTGTACATTGTTAGACGATATTCATTTGTTTTCTATTTATAACCAAAACTCATTTGTGAAATATAAAAAACGGATATAATATTCTATCACATACACACAATACCATCTAGCCCAAACTAAGCAGAGCTTGTACTATGGGTACTAGATAATGAAAAACATACATAATTATATACTTTCAAAAAAAGAATTAGAAAGAAGAAGAAGAAAAAATATTATAGAAACACCCAAATCAAGACAAACATCCATTTTCATGCACACAAATGCTTGACTTGTGCAGGAATCGAATCCGCGACCTTAGGCGTGGCAGTCGGATATACTAACCACTACGCCATCTAGATAGTCAAATAATAGAGTTGTTTAGAGCACAGCCAAACCGATATTGTTGAAAGTATAGTACAAGAAGAAACTAAATTGGAACATCGCATCGCTTTGAATTGGCGCACGGACCATTCACGGTACAGCGGACGCTTTGGCACATACGTTACACATGACATGGCTCTTTGATGTTTTACTTGGAACTGAACTAATTGCAAGGCCAGTAATACCAGCGCAATAATATGATATTTATTCGTTATGTTATGTCTTATTTATATAAATCATTCGAATTCTTATATTTATTGCATTTATGTGTATATACTTGTTATAAAATTAAAGGTATTATCAATATGAAACCCTTTTTAGGCACAGCAAATAATTTTATTTTATTACCTAGTTCTTAATCTAATAATTTTTATAAATTTATTGTATTGTCAGACATTTAATAATAAACACAATTTAAAAAATTCTTCGTGTATCACTATAATTTGTAATATATCAAAAAAATATTTTTGATTGAAAGTGGCCAGTTCAGTACCTTTATTTAATACGTACGTCAATATATTATCTTTTTATATAATTGTTGTTTTGTAGCTGTGGACAATTAAGGATATCAAGCAATAAAAAGAAGGCAACCAATAGTTTATTTTATATATAGGAAGGTAAATACTGATTATGGTCGAATTTCAACTACTTGGTAAATATTAGTTTACTTATATGCTTTTAAGCATTTGATTCGTACACGTCTGCCGATTGTCCGTTGAATATTAAATATCGAATCGTGAAACTATTCCATCGTCCGCTGGCTCGATTAAAGTTTTACTGCGTTTTTAATATTGCGTGGAAACGTTGGAACATGCTTTTCATACACAGTAGTGAGTTAATGACATAATTTATCGAACGTGAAAGAATATAGTTCCAAGTGAATTAATTTATATTGTTACCAGTATAATGTAATCGATTGCAAGCAGACTCGCCATGAGCCAACGCTTACCTTAATGGCTTCGACATAAACGAACACCTGATCTATAACTAGCTTATAACACACGGATGTCGTAGTGATTTAAGTGGTCGCCTCGCCTCTGCCTCTACGCCGAGTGTTGTGGTTCGAATCCCACACGGGACAAAAAATGGTGTGATTTACATATAGTTGTCCTGTGTCTAGGTGCTCATTGTGTCCGATGTTTGAATGTTTGTAAAGTTCTCCGCAACACAGAATTTATTCCTAGTGTGGGCAAAACTTGTCCTTAAAATTGAAAAATATATAGATATATGTATATATCTGTATATATATAGGTTGTAGCGAATAGCGATGGTTCAATCCTAACTATAATATTAATTATGCGAATGTGAGTTTGTTTGTTACGCTTTCGCACGTCAACTACTCCATTGATCTACATACATGACATTTCGCATACACGTTGTCAGACGTACAAAAAAAGACATTAGGTAACTTTCATACAGAAAAACAAGTTATGGTCTATTTAGACTTGCGATCAAGAGACTTCGAGCCACGAAATCTTAATCCCAACCATTATTACACCATTATTGTAAATCTGCTCTTAACACAAAAGGATCGATCAAATAAAATAATTTTCAAACCAAAGACTGACTGCACGGATGGCGTAATGGTTTAAGTGGTCACCTCGCCACTGCGGCGGCCGACGCGCCCTATTTTGGGGGTTCGATCCCCACACAGAAAAAAAATTGTGTGATCCACAAATGGTCGTCCTGAGTCTGGATGTGCTTTGTACGCATTGTTTGTAAAGTTCCGCCTGACACAGAAATTATTACTAAGGGAAGTGTCTTTTAAAAAAACGTTCTTATTCGAATTTTATCTTGTAAAATTGTTATCAAATATAGTTTCTTATGCAAGCAAGCTATAGTTAGAAGAAAACAATTATCTTAAAATATAATTTACTGTCATCGTCGTTCGAAAATAAAAAGGGAACGATACCGAATGTATAATTTTCAAATAGCACTGGACGATTGTACACTAGAGAATAAGCCTCTGCACCTGGCATGTATGAGGTAACTAAGTGATTAATGGAAATGCGGCCAAGCTATGAAACTATTTATCTCCAAATATAACTTGTGTAACAGCATTCAGATGCATTGTTTGCGTGCCTGGCCTGCGTGTATTGTTTAGAGCTAACTTGAGCGGTTCATATAAAGCAATTCAATAGGTGGCTATGACGGACATCTTTTGTATATCATAATTTTCTTACCCTAACCCTAGATGACTATTAAATGACCAATAAGTATTTTATCAGTAGGCACAAACAATGCAATGGCCATTGTGCACGGGTGGCGACCGAATTGAAATCCTATCGATAATGTCCCGCCATAATGCAGTGGGTGCATGGGTAAACGGAAATTCCCCGTGGACCCACTGGTGGGTGATGGGGGTGGGTGAACGGGTCACGGCCGGCTCTAACTTAGTCAGTTCGACGTGTAATATACTGATAATACTTATTAGATATATTAGGAGGAAGACTTAAAATATATCATCACTGTCGACCGAGATTATACAAATCGAAACATGATCAAATCAAGTTTATGATTCGAATTATTAACATCAACGAATTGATCGATCACTTGAATCATACATACGGTCATACATTTTAAAGAAAATATTTTAACTACTTTCATAGCTGCCATATGCTCATCGCTAATGAAAAGTTATTACAATACTCGTAGTCTATGGACACTTGCATTTTTTAAAATCTCACTAACGCCTACGAATATAGTATGCTTTAGGTAGTAACTGCTAAAATGAACTACCGCTCCCGATTTAAGCCCAATCCCTAAGCCACGTATAGACAAAGCGAATCGTTTTCCACGCAAGCCTTAGGCTGTTTGGACGGGTACCGATTTAATGCGCTCCCATAGTGCGAGCGATGCGTTCCTTGTGAATGGCTGTTTTGAGTACACAAGCATGATAGACACCGAATTTCTACGTGAATATCCTTATAAACATTGCATAGTGTTATGCGAATGTAATGGGATCTCAGCTGTAGTGGCAACTGCTATCTATACCGCTCATCTACTTTGAACCATTCTGTTTACCGATCACGTGTGACGCGAGCATCTTGAATAGGTGTATCTAGGCTTGCCCTAAACATATGTCGATCAAATGATTGCATTGTTCATGTGTCATATGGTTACTGGAGACTCACACCGGCTTCACACGGGTAGTAAGAAACCTTAACAGAACAGAAAGAACAATTAAATCATTAATCACTGTGTCTATTGGTGAAAATCGCATGAAAATCCGTTTAGTAGTTTTGGAGTTTATCGCGAACGGACAGACACTCGTGGAGGGTACTTTATTTTATAATACATATGAAGTGATGATTCACCAACAGTTATTACTTATTACAATACCAAATTAATATTAATTACATTAGAAATCAAACTCTAAATCAATCTTAATTAAATATCTTGTTTTGAGAACATCTCAAATGTTTTATATAGGTCTGAAATATAACGGTAATTAAAGCGATCATGCTCAGTATTTACGTTTTTGAAAGGTTTAACGTTTCGCCCAGGTTTCACAAGCCTGACCAAAACACTTGTTTTCTGTTACATAAATCATGCAACGCTAAAGTATAAAATTAATTACCTCAAACATACAATATATAACGAGCACTGGAGCAAAAACATCCTAATCTGCGCGCATCTCTCCGGTCATGATATTATCCAATTCGTAAAAATTTCTCTCAACATGTTTTGGCGTGAGTGTCCTCGCGACGGCAATGTTGAATTAACAAACCATAACCCGGAGCGACTCAAAAAATATTACAGCTGTTTATATATGAAATAGATACCGCTTGTATAAATGCCATAAGCTGTATTTTACTTGCTACTGCCGCCCACCGCTCTACCGCTCCCGAATTGCCTCGATTAGGCTCGAGTCACAATGTTGATAGACGCACACATCTTGTTGCGCGCTTATTTCAATAAATCGTTGGCTCGGGTCTAGAGGAAACATGTATACGACCTACATATTCTAGTTAAATTCTGTCATGGAACCGTTCTTTTCAGAATTACGCTCTGTTTATATAATATATATGTAGATGTGAAAGTGAGCTTGTCCAATGTGACTGTTAGTGTGTGGTGTGCCTCTTTTAAGATCTACGATCTACTTTACATACTTACGTATGTATTATTTATAAACTGGATGAAGCAGCGAGCAAGCGACCGCCTGGCTGCTGTCGTCACGGTGAATGCGTTTGAAACCCACATAATGAAGAGGCTATATTTTTAAAGTAAATACTTAATGTTAAAATTGTTAGACGAATCGCCGCGTCGAATGTTTTAGGTTAGAATCCAACCAGACAAATATTACTGTCTGATCCGCAAATTATAGTATCTGGGTGTAATCTGTCCCTGTTCATTGTACATTTTTAAGCCACAACACATTCCTATTTCATAAAACGTCTTTAAAATAAATAAATTAATATTTATCATTATTTATTAACACGCAGTGGCATTCCGAAAATTATAGTCCTAAATCTGGATGTAATCTGTGTCAGTTAATTGTACTTTTTAAACGCATAAGACTTATTTACAAAAAGTAAAGTAGAAGTACACTTTTTCTTAATCCCACATACAAGTAATCCGTTGTTGATCACCAATTATAGCATACAGTTAGTTTTCGTTTGACGGACATTTATATATGCATCATACACATACCCTTACAGTATCGTTCGACGGGTACATAAAACCGGATCAACTTGTATACTCAGTTACTCGCACAATAACCACGTTTATACTTTCATCAAAATCTGAGCGCTTTTGTCGATGCGAAATATCCACCGAGAAATAAACCAACGGAATACCGTGCACTACCGCTGTCGTGCGTCGCCGGGACGGTATTGTGCCAATATTTTAGCGTACTACATTGAGCTCTGGTATAAATGGCCTTGTCCACTGTGTATTTTTATTATATCCTTGTTATATGGTTAGGACGGAAGACGTATATGTTCATATAAACATTTTATGTGTATATGATATACAGCGTGTATCAGTAAGGCGTGGTCATATGTGAGTATTGTATGGTGATGTATTGCAATTAAAAAGCGATGATAATTACACTGTTAAGTCCTATTGGCACGTCAATATCAGCAATTTGGTTTCTTAATTTATGCACAAATATTATGTATTTTTTGACTAGCTTGAAAATGCCATTATTCTAACGAGTTACACACAGTTAATTTTTTTAATCATTTTAGTAATGTTTGATTTTTCTCTCTTTTATGTTATTTTTCTAGCCCGTATTCTTATATTCAAAATCCTTTTTAGTATAAAAGAGTATGATGTTCTTTAAATTCCAAGAGATTTACGCTAGTTTCAGGGCTAAATATATGACCTTATAATATGACCACACAGAAATGTTACACGTTGCTTACAAAAATAGAGACAAAACCAACATCTAGCCATAATACCTTTTAAGACAGTCTCGTTAACTGTACTGCATAACAACTAAACCGTTAAGTTTACCTTATAAAATCAGACAGTACGGTGAAATATTCAATACGAAAATAACAACAAATACAAATGAATATTCATTCGTATAAATCAAAGGGAAATATCATGACAAGGACTTCAGTGGCATCGCATGAATGCGCATCTCCGCTTGGTCTACCGCAAGTGACTCAACGTTTGTCGGCTCCAGAGCTACAGTAACTTTACACTCGGAAGAGTTGCAGCTACATTGAAAACCACATTGAATTGAAGGTTGATTTCCCTTTCAAATGAGCTCGTCCTGACTCCGCCAATATGAATGAGTGTGGCCGCCGACCGCCCGCGACTCACCAGCCGTATTACTTAGTAATGGTACAGTTATGCAAATCCTACGTCGGCTACTTGAATTTTCATAAGCTCCGGCTCGCCTCCTTTACCGTAGAATATGATGTTGCATCCGATCACTGCACTAATGAAGTTATCTTACTTACGAGAAAAGATTCTGTAAAACAGTATTGAACAGTGATCCCTCCCATAACTTATATACCCCCTCCACCCACCACCCCTACAGAGTTTGAAATATAGTTCATTTTACAAATAGGAGATTTACGCTCATCTGTACGTCAGCCATGAACATGTATATCCGAAACTTTGGGTGAACAAAATATTAAGAACTAGATTTATTGATTTTGTCAATAAATTTCTATACCTCAGAAATTTTATTTTCTGTACCCCTGACAATGTGTATGCGAAATGTCATGATGATCGGTCGAGTAGTTAAGGCGTGAAAGCGTAACAAACACATAAACAAGCAAACTCACATTTATATTTATAATATTAGTTAGGGTTAGGACTATAAAAGCAATAAAATAGTTTAAAAGTAGTCCTTTAGAAAACAATTTATTTGTATTCTCGCTTGTTCAAAAACCTTGCCCTTCAACTGTAATATACTCGTATGCACGTCAACCAAGTATCTCGGCGTAATACAACTAAGCCTCAATAATGCTAGTAGTATAGCCAAATAGTTACGAGGTACTTTAAAATCAGTGTTTTGGAAACCAATTTATTTTTAATCTAGCTTATTAAAACCTTGCCTTTAATTGTAATATACATCGGCCAAGTACCTACGCGTATGTAACCTATTATGTGGTTATTCACTAGGGATTTGATCGATCTAGAAATAGAACAGGCCACGCCGTAGGGGCGTGGTGTCTTGAGGTTAGGTTGTGCAGAGATTAATTAAAGATTTAACAATTAACAATTTTTCAACAATTAACACTTTAAATTGTCTAGTTTTGAAAAATCAGTTATATGTATTTAACAATATTCACAATACTACGCGAACAGTAGACAGGGCGTGGTTCGTACAAAGGACTTGCTCCGTGGTTCTTCAGAAGCAAGGACACTTATCTTGATGTTGAAGCCAGCCGGAAGAGAAGCCGTCTGCCGCCGTCCTCCGCTTATATAGTCCGGCACCGGTCGCGGGTGGTGGCTAGTGACGTGCGCTCGCGCTCGACGGGCGCCTAGGCGATTAACGTCACACGTAATACACCTAAGCGATGTAAACCTCAATATTACCAGTGGCGTAGCTAAACACGTAAAACAAAAGCGTTCACAATATAAGAGCTAAGTCAGCGTTATCCGTTCGAATCCGCAATTGGCCGCGGGTATCGTCACACTAACGCACCGTACTGCATCGGTCGGTGTGGACCACAGTCGCGCTTCGCCGCAGCTTTTCACCTTTAACCATATTTACGGATCTTAAGTATGCGAACCACATGCCATCCAGTAGCTTATCTTCAAACGAATTGTATTCATTAAGATGCTGATAAATGGTCGTCACAATGTGACGTTGCATTCAAAGAATTGTAAAGAGATCGATTTGGGGCGATGTCTTCAATTGTATATATACTTATATTGAGACCTTAATAAAAATAATACCACCAGCACCGTATTCAGTATTTCGCATGAAAACTGAACTTCGCGTAGTATAGTTTTCTTTATTTTTCTTTGATTAAGAGCACATACATGGTAAGTAAATAGTTAAAACTTGCCTTATTGGGTTTTGCTCTACTAGCATGTCATGTGCAGACATATTAAATGCAACCTTGCATAAGATGTACACCTTATACATAGTTCCATTTAATACCTCTACTATCTCTTCAAATCGTAGTTTCGAGCTCACTTCGGTCAGAGTTATTATGTTTTCTATTAAGAAAATTATCAGTAGATAGAAGCAGTACAGAGTCTTGAACAGTGTCCGGGAGACTACAACAGGCTGGCCCCCTATTACGTAAAATCACAGCTGGAAAAATGTAGGTATAGTACATATAATTCACGTTTACCACCCTTACGAAGATATAGGCGTGACTATTTTCATTTATCTATATATATAAAAATCAATGCCACTTTTCGTTGTAATTAAACTCCTCCTAAACGGTTGGACCGATTTGAATGAATTTTTTGTGTGTATTTAAGTGGATTCGAGGATGGTTTATATATGGTTTTCTTTTTATTTATTTTTTTGCCTGTACAGGACAACGTCTGTCGGGACAGCTAGTATATTTTAAAAACATACAGAACTATGTTTATTACATACTTTAAATAAATAAATCTTCTCAATCCCCACAGAACGCGGTGCAAGAACATCGCTTTAGTGACCCATCAACAGTAACCCTCTGCTACTAATAAAACAAAAAATAAACAATCTCAACTGTTGCTTTACTGACACTGCGCTGCACTATAAAGTACACAAGATATGTACTATAAACAGAGCTCAATAACACATATCCACCTGAGACGTATGCGAAGGATGTGTGAGGTTCTCATTTTCTAAAGACTAGCTTTTGCCCACGGTTTCGCACGCGTAAAAGTAGGTTCGGTAAGTAAGTTTGTGTTTGTAACAGTACTTTTTTGAAAATAAAGAATAGTTAGTCTGTGATAATATAGCTTTCTAACGGTGAAATAATTTTTAAAATCAGTTTAGTAGTTTTTGAGTTAAATCGTTAAAACAAACAAAAATTATTTTTTTCGTCTTTATAATATTAGTAAAGGCTTTTTTTTAATAATATATATTTATTAATAAGCTAGTTATTAATAAATACGTTCTCGCAGAACAAATCCGAAAAGAAGGATCAGAGGAAAAGGCTTAGAGAGAGTTTTGCTCAATCTAGAACCTAATAGTACGGTTAGTGGCATAAGTAGCTGAACATAGAACATATTTGAAAAAATCTTTATTTGCATTAAAATATGTTAATGAAGGTTTACAGAACGTTTACAAATAACATTTTTATAAAACGACTATATTATTAGACTTAGTGAGCAACTTAACTTCTGATAATATTAAGCTCTTCGTTGAGATACATGTAGAAACCGTTAAAATGCAGTAAGCATTAACGAAATTGTACCACGGAACCGATTAAACAATCACAGAACAACGAAGGCAGAAATGCAATGAACATTATACACACATATTTGATACAGTAGCATACATATTATGTTGCTGTATGTTTAAGATACTAAGTCGATAGTAATATTGTTAAATGTGCGTTTCGTCACTGCTAAACACACACACACACATGCACATGTGTAAAGAGCAGTAAATAAACAGCGACCAGAGTTAAGCAGCTTAATGGACACAACGCCGAGCAGTCTATATACAGTACAATTAACAAAGCCCACGGATACACTTGCTCTTCCTCAATTAAGGCGCTAAATGTTAACCTTGAATATAGCTTTCTTTATCTGTTTGAGACTGTTTGAAGCCAAAACCAAAATAAAAAAATAAGATGTTTTTTTATGTTAGTCACAAAGTCACAATTATGAACGTCAAAGTTACCCCTATTAATGTAAATTTACATTGACCTGTGTCCATATTCAGCAAAATAAGTGTAGAGCCCATAAGAAGATAGACCAGAGAAAAATGTCACCATCGGTTACAATTTTAAAGCATCTGTGGTGATGCTGCGATCCTGCTTCAGTTATTTTTTTTTTATGAAACCAATGTTTAAAGGTAATAATTATTTTCGATTAAAAACTTTATTATAGCTAATATCTTAAAAACTATCAATTGGATTAAAAAAGTAACTTTCCAAAGTCTTTGAACAACGTCTGACAATAAATGAAGAAGATTATTTCAATCAAATTTTAAATGATTATACTTAATATTTGAGATAAATCATCTCAAAAGTTCAATAAAAAATACTTTAACTTGATTATTTTCGAGGTGAGCGTAATCGAGTGGAGTTATATTGTGTTTTGAATAGTTCAAGAATTTTCAAAAGAAGATAAGGTTTATAATTTTTATTTCACAAACTTCTTCCGCACTATAAATCATTTCGGTGTCGCGGGGGACTTACGAACATTCAAACAAACAACACTTAGACTCGGAACAACTATTTGTGGATCGCACAATATTTTGTTCTGCATAAGGATCAAATCCACAATACTCGGCGCAGTAGCAGTGGCGAGGCGACCTCTCGAACCGCTATGCCGCCCACCATCCATATTTCTGCGTGCAAAGTAACACTGCCAGTATCATATAGTGCCTGTTCACCTATCATATGTGAGGTATCTCAGCGGTCAGCAAAGGCAAGGCAAGGCAAAGGTAATAAACAATGTATATATTTACACTAAAGTAAAGTGGTGTAGCGAATCTGTCCGAACCCTTGCTCGCATCCATAGTACCTTCCCCGCGCTTCAGCGAGTAGGTAAAAACATTGCTTAATTAATCATTTTCCCTTAGGATTAACTTGAGTTAATTAAACGATCGTAGAGGTTTCGAGCACTACGTACATAAAAGTTATAAATAATATTAAGTAGTTACTGTTAGTGTAGTTAGCAACAGCAACTATTAATCTTTTTATTTCGAAAGATGTTCAAAAATTTTTACTAACGTGTACAATTTTAAGCTTCTGTTGTAGCCCTGTGATCGTGTTTTTTAAGCCTAGTATGTTTAAATAAATGCGTGCAGGACATCCTTTGTTGGGTTTGCTAGTTAATAAAAATATACTATTTGCTTTCTTAATATAAAAATAAACAAGTAATCCTCATTAGCAGCAAGGAGTCTGCAAATGTGCCACATACAAGGCTCTAATTCGCATTTATAACGTGGGCTTTAAAACAAAGCCAGTGAAATGTGTCTACCCCTTCTACTGTGACCTGACAGTATTTACCTTTGTGAAAAATGTTAGCTAATTTCGTTTAAAAATATGTAATTATTAATTACGCTACACTCCTAGATTAAATTAAAACTTTCGAAGGGCCTCTTCACGTTGCACTCATGTTTCCGTGTAAGCCTCCCAATGAGCCGGGTATTTTTTTTAATGTAATATGTTAGCAAAATATCAGTGATTACTGAAATAAAATGACTTTATTACCATTAAATTATAAACAAGTTCTTACAATTATTACAACAATTATAACACAAAGAACCTGTTATTGTCGGCTTTAACAAAGCATCCTACATAACCTGTATATTTTATATTTGTCTCTGAACATGACCGGTAGTTTATAGTTGTCTAAAGCTGCAACGTGGTTCCGATGACATTAAATTGTTAGAAAGAGCGTAACACTCCATCCAGAGCCATCACATCGCAAGCGAATACACGCCTCACGCCTCATTGCAACGCGATTACATGAGAGCGTCGAATCACATCGTGCGTTGTTTACACTCAAGTCATGACACTTTATCTATATTGACATCAGTTTAGAACATTGGAAATTTGGTTATACGTAAAACAGGTGTGTGAAGCGGTGATATGCTTCTACGAGAGTGTAAACGTGGTTATGGGCTAAAGGAAACGGGATACAGTCACAAGTCAACATGTAAGTTGTTGATATGAGTTGTAAAATACTGAAATTATATTTAATGGGCGATTTAAAAGAGTGGCCGCACGTTTTTCTCATAGGCTCAGCCCTTTACCTGAACCTAGCAACTAACCGAAATGTAGCTTCAGTAACTGAGCAAACTCACTTACCTATATATTTAACGTTCGTAAATGTTACTTTGTGATCTAAATGAAAAAATGATTTTTGGCTTTGACTTTGATTAAGCTGATGCGCATAGCATGCCGGTCGCGGCCGTATTTGGCATAAAATCGAAAGGGTATAGAGAGGTGTATTATACCCACATTTTGCTAGCTATGATTTAGAACCTGCGTTATAGAGGCAGTGTTTATTGCATTTACTGGGAACATTGTCAGACTCAGTGAGGTTATATAATAATATATTATAATACGTAACGGGTATTTACGCGATCATACATACTGTTTACATTTTGATGCTTGGCATTCAGTAAGGTTAACAAAGAATTTCCTAACAAAAAGACCTTTGCCGTGATCTGGAAATCAAACCCTGGACTTCAGGATCACGTGCAAACATAAACGCTAACGCACGGGACCAATTATTAAGCAGTCTTATTAACTATTACCCATATCGACGCTTAACCACTCGATAATGCGTCTGCATTATATTATTATCTGTATTTGAATAATTTATTCTAAAAACCTACAACACAGGGACATAAAATCCATATAATACAGAGCACGCCAGCTGTAAACGGTTGGCTTTGTTCAACAAAGTCAGTGACCCCTATAGTAAAAAGGAGAACGAAAAATTTTGCGTTAAAATATTAGATAATGCAAAGGGTGAAATATAGTAGTAACTGTATAGTATGGGACTGTTAGACTATTACGTAAAGGTCACGAGATGAAACCCAAGATATCTCTCAGACTTTTCGAACACCTTAACATTGCCTCTGCGTCGAGTGTTGTGAGTTCGATTCCCGCACAGGACAAACATTTATGTTATTCGCAAATAGTTGTTCCGAATCTGGGTGTTTTTTGTGTCCGTTGTTTGAATGTTTGTACAGTCCTCCGCGACAAAGGATTTATGTCTAAAGCGGGAATTGTCTTTTCAAAGAATTAGACAATAGCTAACTATCGCTCGCTTTAACTGTGAAGGAAAAATGTGAGGGTCCTCCACAATGTTTCTAAAATGTTTAAAGTAGAAAGTGTGGTGCTCTAATACCAAGATAAATTCTAAGAGTTCTAATTAATGTTCTCCAAAATGTGTTAAGTATAAGCAGTGATGCTCTGAGCATACCTTCTTAATTGATGACAAAATAATCCAGGCAAAATGTCCCAAGGTAATATATGCGTTTGAGCGTATCCTCCAACAAATCGCTTGTAAAAGTGCACAGTAACGCGGGCACAGCGAATAGAGACCAGCACTCGATGGACGAGAAGTAATGAAGCCAGTTTAAAACTCCGCTGGTTTGAATGAATGCGTTCACGCGGCGATATTCAGTTTCGGAATTGCTTTTGTATATCACAAACAGACAATGACTCGATTGTTGTGATGTAAAATAGATTTTATATTAAGAGATGTTCAAAAATTGTACTAACGGGTACAATTTTAAGCATCTGTTGTAGCGCTGTGATCGTGATTTTTTAAGCCTAGTATGTTTAAATAAATGCGTGCAGGACATCCTTTGTTGGGTTTACTAGTTAGTAAAAATATACTATTTGCTGTCCAAATATAAAAATAAATAAGTAATCCTCATTAGCAGCAAAGAGTCTAATATGCCACGTACAATGCTATAACTCGCATTTATTACGTGGGCTTTAAAACAGAGCCAGCGAAATGTGTCTGCCCCTTCTACTGTGACTTGCTAGTATTTACTTTTGTGAAAATGTTAGCTAATATCGTTTAAAATATATAATTATACACTACACTACACTCCTAGATCAAAACTCTCGAAGGGCCTCCTCACGGTGCACTCATGTCTCCGTGCAAGTATGTCTCCGTCCCAATGAGTCGGGTATTTTCTCATGAAATATGTTAGCAAAATACCTGTAATTAGAGAAACATAATACTTTATTACCATTAAATTATAAGCAAGTTCGTACAATTATTACAAATTCATAATCATACAGTACAGTATATAATATGAAGAACCTGTTATTGTCGGCATTAACAAAGCTTTCCTACATAACCTGTATATCTTTATATTTGTCTCTAAACAAGACTGGTAGTTTATAGCTGTCTCTTGGGAAACTACAACGTGGTTCCGAGGACATTAAATTGTTAGAAAGGGCTTTGAACCGTAACACTCCATCGAGGGCCATCACATCGCAAGCGAGTACACGCCTCATTGCAACGCGATTACATGAGAGCGTCGCATCACATCGTGCGTTGCTTACAGTCGAGTTACGACACTTTATCTGTATTAGCATCAGTTTACAACATTGAAAATTTGGTTATACATACGTAAAACAAGTGTGTGAAAGCGCGATATGCTTCTAGGAGAGTGTTAACGTGTAATCGGCTAAAGGAAACGGGACACAGTTAGGCCCGGCCTATATTCAAGAATCGAATCGTTTTACCTACGTATTAGGTAATTGATTTTGACACATACTATATAAAAATATGTCATAATATTGTTTTCTTCATATATGAACCGGGCCTTTATCACAAGTCGACATGTAGGCAGACGTGCATAGAGTGCTATCACCGAATTGAGATAAATATCTGACTCAAAGGAGTATGCAGTAGTGTATACCCACATTTCACTAGCTATTATTTAGGATCTACGTAATACAGGCGGTGGATATTGCATTTAGGCACAATGCCGTAGAACTTCCTAAAATAAAACCCAGGAACTCAAACCCAGGACTTCAAGATCGCACGTAAGCATAAACGCAAAGCAAACCAACAAAGCAGTCGAATTTGGCACGCTCGCGTCTTATTAACTATTACCCATATCTACGCTTAAACATTCAATAATGCATTTGCATTATGCTATTATATGTGTTTGAAATGAATAATTCACTCTAAAAACTTGCAACACAGGGACATAATAATGCATATAATACAGAGCACGCCAGCTGTAAACGGTTGGCTTTGTACAACAAAGTCAGTGACCCCTACAGTACAGAGGTGAATGAATAATGATTCGCTGAAAATAATGCAAAGGATAAAATGTAGTTGGACCAGCATAGTATGACACAGTTAAACTGTCATGTAGAGATCTCGCGTTTAATCACAAGACACGCATTTTTACATTTCTAATTTATTCGCATTAAATGAAATAATTGACGATCGATTCTTATAAATGAAGCCCACTCCTGCAGTACGAACAATTCCTTTATCGAGGGGCACTATACAAATATTCAAACAATGGACATAAAGACCACACAGATTCATAAGCGTCACGTGTGGGGATCGAACCCACATCATCAGCAAAGTGGCAGTAGTAAGGCCATTGCTACTCACACTAATTCTCCTTTCGTGCAGTCAGACTTGACTAAAGCAAATAGTTACAAAGTGTAGCAGCTTTAACGGTAATGCAATATTCTGAGAGCTTTCCATAATTTTCTCGAATATGACTGAAAGAGCCAGCCAGCTCAAATGCCTTCTTGATTGGTGAGATAGTAATCCAGGCATACTGCCCGAGATAATCATATCGTATCCTCCAACAAATCGCTTGTAAAAGTGCACAGTAACGCGGGCACTCGGTCGACAACTAATGAAGCCAGTTTAAAACTCCACTGATTTGAATGGATTGCGTTTACGCGGCACTATTTCACTGAATGTTGAAAGGGTTCGGCATTGCTTTTGTATATTACAAATAAACAATGACTCGATTAATGATTTGTGTTGTAAAATAGATTTTGCGAAAATAGCACCTACGTTTATGGATTCTAAGGATATTTTGTGTTAAGTAGAGTTTATTGCAAATAAACGTGACTTTAAATCTCTTAAAATTGTATATTGTTTGCATCATGATACATATAAAACGTATTTTCAAGCAAGGCTCTAGCATTTTTTTTACACAATTACGGGCGCAAACCTGCATGCAGCCTAATGCTTAACAGTTATCGGAGACTATAACGTCTTATATTCTTATATATTATTCTTTATATCCTATACAATCATATATTAAATTAATGGTAATTACTCTTACGTCAGATTCTTGTTCGTTCTCGGAAAATGCGCCTCACTTGTACCATCTGCAAAAAAGTGGCGGTGGCGAGCTCTTGTAATAATAATAATATCAGCTTTGTAATATTCTGTCCCACAGATGGACACGAGAAGATGCTCTCGGTGTGAAGAAGGTTAGGCCATAGTCTTCAACGCTGGCCTAGTGCGGGTTGGCAGACTTAATATATCTACGAGAACATTACGGAGAACTCTCAGACATGCATGTTTGCTCACTATGTTTTCCTTTACCGTTATAGCGAGCGACAATTAACTATTAACTAAGTGTCCTAGTGGACAAAAAAATGGTTACTTATTGTTATTAAATTAACTATCACTTCCTTTTCTGCTGTACGTTTTAGAATAGTTATTTTGTATCATAGTACAATTCAAAACCTCGCACATTTTAATCGACCATCGCTGGCCGTATAACGTTGATCACGTAAACAGATATAAAAGTCACCATACATTATACCAAATTTGCCTAATATCGCGATGACCTAGTTGGGAGAGAAGTTAACTAGGTGCACAGCACACAAACCACGTCACTCGGTGAGTGCATGTGTGAACTTTGATTCGCTCGTCAGACGATACAATTATACAACCTCCGGCGAACTAAACTTGTTACTAACTATACCGTATACGTCATTGGCTGCGGCTGACTTCGACGTAATCGTTTTAGTGAATTGTGTCGAGTTTGCTGGCAAGACACGGCGTTATGTCAATGGAGTGTGCGTAATTTTTTAACCCGTTTGTGATTTTTACTAATATTGTAAAGAGGGAAGATTTGTATTATTGTTTTGTAATGAATAAACATAGGAACTACTGGGCTGATTTTTAATATTCCTTCACTAAAAGGAAGCTACTTTATTCAGTAATAACAATCCAATAATTTCATCCAGAAAAAGTACTGTTACTAACCTAAGCTTACCTTCATATATGCAAGCGAAGCTGCGGGAAAAATCTAGTAACAAAAATAAAGTTGTATCAACTAAATGTTTTGGCTCCAGAAATGTTTACGACGCAATCATATTTAAAACTATTGTCTCTCTATCCCCTTGTTAAGCTGTCAGTCCGAGGTTGAAATAGCTTTTCTTGCCAAAATGTTAGATGGCTTTTATCATAAATAATTACCTATTTTACTTTGAATTTTGACATGTCCGGAAAATATATGAACTTACTGTTAGAAATTTGCGTGGTAAAGCTATAATTAAATCCTAACTAATATTATAAATGCGAATGTGAGTTTGTTTGTTTGTTACGCTTCCACACCTTAACTACTCGACCGATCATCATGAAATTTTTCATACACTTCTCTAGGCGTATAGAAAAGGACATAGGGTGACTTTTATCAACAAAAGGACTATTTCTGAGGGATAGAAAATGGACATAACCTACATTTACGCAAGCGAAGCTACGGACTAAATCTTGTATATTATAATAGTAACTAAGTCACTGGCTATTCATAATTTATAACACAAAATGTAAAATGAAACCGAATACATTAGCATGAAACCAGTATTAACTAATTTTATAATTAGTAATTATAATTTATAAATAATTAAAGTAGTTTGTGATCGTAAATGTACGTAATACTAACGATAACAATAGGTTGTCATTGCAAAATGGCGCTAGAATTGCACTAGTTAAACCAAATTTCGTTGGCCGAGTTTGGCGATATAGAGATCGTTATCGGCGCCGAGAATACCATCCCGAAATCGCAAAATAAGCTAAAATGACTGGTAAAGTACACTGTCAGTTATATATGCACTCTTTGACGAGTTCATAATTATGTTGTTTTGTAATAGTTACATTGTTTAAAGTGGAGAATGCTAATCACTATCACTACATAATATTATAAAACAAAGTCCACCTATCTGTTCGCCATAAACTCATAAACTACTGAACGTATTTTCGTGCGGTTTTCACGAATAGACTGAGTTTTTGCACTATCCGCGTGGAACTTGCGTGGGTCGCTAGTTAAAAATAAGACACATTTCACTTCTTTGCACACCAATATAGGAATCGAGTCTAAGCTTAAATGTAAAAGTAATATAGCTCTGAAAATTTAGTAATTATGGATTGAAATGAAACTACTTCATACAGATTTGCCGCGGTTTATATATATATATTTAGTTTTTAGATAATTTGTAAGTATTCAACGACTAAAACTTACACTTTCCTCGATTCGTTTCGGTTGCTTTTTAGCAGCCATGGTCACGGGAAGACTGAGACGGTGATCGGCTCAATGTCTTAAAGTGTAATTATTTCAAAGAACTTGATTTTAATTTAATTATTGTTCTGTACGTGTGTATATCACAGAGCTCCTCAGTAAACAGTTCAGCTAAACAGCTGAACTGCCTTAGATGTTTTTTTTTGGGTTTGGTTCGGTCCTTGGGTAATCTAGATTCACAATTGGACCCAGTAAGTGGCGGTGGCATGCCAACGTTCGGGCAGAACAACGTCTATCCGAGCCGCTAGTTATATAATATACATAGATACTACTCTATTAATGTGTGTGTGTAATACCTTAGACTATTTGCAATATAACAGCAGACAACATACCTACTATATACTCAAAATTGTATTATTTAAGAACAAATTGTATTTTTTTAGAATGTTCTCGCACCGTCTCGTTCAATAATGAGACTAATGAGTGAAGAATTTCGCCACCGCGGCACTTTCAACTCCGACCCTTTCTCGTTCCCCGCGACACAATTTTTCATCCATAAATCGTTGAGTAAGTGGCGCGACGTTACCGTAAACTAGATTCAATACAAGCCTTACAGAGGTTTACTCCAGAGATAAATGATTTAGCTGTAACACTGTTTCGGTTTACGCAAGCACTTTGTTTTGGAGTCTCGGATGTTAGCAAGCCTACCCCGTGGTATATGTACCGATGTGTACACCGTATATCAATGTTGCTGGAAACGATGGAATACTTAGTATCGTACCCTGCAGGCTATTTGTATGTTAGGGGTACTAATGGACGCTAGTGATTTGCAATTACCCATCAAACATTCGAATGTATTCGAATTTAGTTAGTTGTATCAGAAGATATTATGTTTTTCTTAAGATTTCTAACAATTTTGGATACAAATTACTTGTATTTATGTTACTCTCGCCGACTAAGCTAATATATTTTTGTTAACAGTGGCTTCACGTTGCTGAACTTATCGATCTCAATTATTGATTGTTATTCAAATGCATTAATATTGTGTGCTTAATTATGTTAATTGTTTAGGTATTAGTAGTAATTATGTAAAGTAATATAAGAGCATTTCTCGAAGATCACGAGTATGGTCAGCATAATAGCTTACTATTCTGTATTTTTTTAACATTTCTTGATTTGAATATTCGAAAGCCGACAGTTCTTTTTTTTTTAATAGTAATTTGCTCTAAACTGCGTATTAGCTGATATACTATGTTAATCGATATTCAAATGCGGAATTATTATATATTTTTTGTGGTCTATCTTTCATAACTAATAATTATCGGAGACCATGCAATGGAATACTCATGTGATCTCACAGGTCATAAACTCTGAATAGACAATTATGACAAAGATTGTCATTAATACACTAAAAAGATAAATAATGTGTATACATAAGGCTATATATTATATATTGATCATTATATGACTATGGTGCCACTGTCACACGATAATCATACATACACAGTTTATAATTATAGTAAACATCTATTGGAGTTATATAACGATACTATAGCAGTAAGTGTGATGAAACGTCAGCGGGACGTAATGCCAGCGGGACGTCGGCGCTGGCAAAGTGTAGTCACGGCTTGCATTTCCCACTGCGAGCGCCTCTGCACTTGTAGGATGACAGTCAATACATTTGTATTTTATATCCGCTGCCATGAATTCTCCTGTAAAGTTGCGGCTAAACAAAGCTACGCCTGTCTTAGTCGATGGTGACGTCTACCGGGATGACGGCGGTGTGCGTGCGTAAAAATCAAAGAGTGAAGAGGATCTGAGAGTAGCGATGTGGGGTGGAGCTGGTTGACAAATATAAATGTTAAAAATATTTACTCCGCTCCGTTCATCTGCGAAAAAATATGAATGAACAAAGTCCTGAATTACATACAGAAAGATAAAAAGCAACTACGCGGTGCAAAACAAGACAACATATAACAAAGCCGGACGGGATTGGACGAGACGGGAGGCTGCTGCAGATTTAATAGACAAGCACAGTCTGCAACTCAGCCCTCTCACTGTGTACCGCGTACTAGGAACAACTCACTGGATCAAATTAGATTTATTATAGTCATACAATAACAAAGCATCGCCATTATTACTTCACATCCATATACAATATTCAGACAAAAGACCACAGACCCGTTCTGCGAATCTGTTTAGTACACGAAATATTAAACAAAAGCTCATCTCAAAGAGACTGGCTAAGTGCCGCGTCCCCCTCCCACCGGTCCATCTCCTCTCCCGTAATGTCATTACTGTCTACAACATAATGACCTTTTTAATTTAATAACCGTTTGCGGTTTAAAACTTTGTGACTGAACTGCTAGCATTATAATAAACTAGGTTTTGTAAGGAAATCTAATTTTGATGTGTAGTTTACGGGACGTGTTATTACCATAATACACGTGTGCCTCTACGTTAGTGAAGGCCGTTTTTTACGTTTACTGTATGTTTTAAATCATATTTGGTTATGCTGCGTGGGTGTCACGGCACTGAATGTGTGAACGTAGATACCTATAGCCATTTATCTGGCTGTCTCTCCAGTCTGTTATCATAACTGACATTTTTTGGTAAAGTTTATTATACTTCTCGAACTCCGACGAAGTAATACTTTTACATTAGCTTGACTATTTAAAAATCGTTTTCAAATAGAAGAGATGTTGCAAAAGAATTCTTGTAGCAGTGCTGAATGCCACTGCTGTGCATGAGGTTGCGTTCTCAATTCGCTGGTCAGGAAAAATGCTAGTAGGTATTCTTATTCAAAAATTCTTAGTCGCAGGATGGAGTCTGAAACCCTGGAATGCCAATAGGCTCCCCTGTATTACGTGGGACCATAAAACCATAGCTGACGAAATATGAGTGCGTAATACATCTTTGACTACCGCTTCGGAAATAAAGGCGTGTGATCATATATTTATGTATCTATAAAATATATTATACTGTCAAACTATGGTGTACCCAAACCTGGTCTGTAACGTCACCGGTTTTAAGCTATACCACCTAAGTTATCATTGTATTACTAATAAAAAAATACGAAAGAACTAGATGCAGCTCAGTAAAAGAACCTGCAGGTAGAACACCAAAAACCACATTAAAATCAGTGCTTTAAACAAACAGACAAATAAAAAAGCATAGTTTCAAATTCATCCTACCCTTAATTATTTTATCTGAAAACTTTTGCTTCAAATAGTGCTAAGGAATTATAACTCGACTAGCAAATAAAACTTGATTAAAAAACTAAAGCAATGTCGAATATTTTCTATATTCTAAACAGCTTTAGCTCGGTCGGTGATAGTCTCGTTGCTAGTAATCTCGGTTCCTAACAATACAGAGGAGCTACTTGAAGCCTCCTTGAGCCCGTTACCGGAACTAGAGCGTTGAGCGTTGAGCTCGGAAGTTCACTATTGTTGACAACCGATATAGTCGGTTAGCAATCGAGTGCCACTTAATCGATTCACCAACTCGTACAATTAATTTGGTTTATTCAATTCGGTTCGAGAGTTAGTGTATTTGTGTAAATAATTAATTTGTCACGTTGGAGTATTATTTTGTGGTTGTGGGTGTGATCGGTTTTGGGATTTCGAGTTTGATTTCGTTGGGCAAATTGCTCTTGAATTTTTCTGTAAGGATATTTGCTGGCAATGTTTGGAAATGTTCTTGGTAAACGAAATAGGCTAACGTCATATAACGTGAGTCCTAAACTTTTACTGTATAAATGTGGATGTGATACACCTCTGCCTACACCTTCAAAGATAAACAGACGTAAGCTTTAAACACAATAATGAATTCATAACAAATCCGATTTCTTAGGACTGGGGTTCGATTCCTGGTTCGGGCAAAGAGTTAAAAGTAAAAATGTCTGTTACAATGTAAGTGCCTTTTTTCTGAATAAAAAGTACCTTAACTCCTTTCCTGTTGCTCTGACAACGTGTATGGAAAATTTCATGATAATAGGTCGAGTAGTTAAGGCGTTAAAGCGTGATAAACAAACAAACCGTTTTACTGTGGGAGAGCCACGCTTCGGCACGAATGCGCTGGCTCGAGCGGAGTGATACCACAGCCTCACAGAAAACCGCTGTGTTGTGTTTCGTCGAGTGAGTGAGGGTACCGGAGGCCCAACCCTCCCCCTCCCTCTCCTGAGGAGGCAAATTTAAAAGGCTGGCAACGCACTTGTGATTCCTCTGGTGTTGCGGGTGTTCATGGGCAGCGGTAATCGCTTACCATCAGGCGATCCGTCGATCCGGCAAAAACATTAAAAAAAGAACTTACATTCGCATTTATAGTTAGTAAGGATGTAATAATATTAACCATAATGTATATAAATTTATTCTGGATGTGATATAATTAACTAAACAAACTAACATTACATGATTCGTAATAAATATAACGAGATTTAGTCCAAAGTGACAGCGAGCAGACGTTCTATGAGATAAGTTGCTACCGCAGTTTTACTTTAACAATATTAATCTTATTTAAACTTCGGCGACTAACTTCTCGAAGTCCTGCGATGCGATGAAGTCTTCGAAGCTTATTATGAAATGGCACATTTATCTGCATAAATCGTATTATGTTCTTCTGTAGTTATAAGACATTTCTAGATCCATTTACATACATATATTTTTCTTTGTATAGAATCACTACAATTTACTACGGTGTACAGCATTCACTTGTTTCTTGCTAGAAATGCTAGTATATCTGTGTGCCAAGTTTGATTCGATTCCGTTCAACAGTGTACGCGTGAATAAGTAACATACATAGGTACATAACATACCTAGTATTAAAATCTAGCTGTTCCCACTGTTTCACTCACCTTTATAATCACTGCTCCTAATATAAGAAGATTATAAGCTATATAACATCACGGTAGCGTGATAACCTATAATATTTCTAAATTGGACTATCAAATGCAAAAGGATGCTTCGCATTCGAATGGCAGTTCCAAAAAGCGCGTTTAAACAAAAAAGGAACAATCTCTTTAGCTATCATATTTTGTATATGGATAGAATATAATCCCGAACGACAACAACACAGGTGAAACAAATACACTGACACTTAAATGCCCGAACGACTGTGCTGCCTGGCACCATCCGTCACTCAGCTCGACAACAGTTATGATTACTTAAATCTCTAGTAAACACCGTACGCTGTGTACGTGTGTTGTTTATGTTTACATATGTATTTTGTGTCATATATCAACCGTATTAGCGCCATACATATCTAAACAATCCTGTGTATTTCATCAGAGTTTATCTCGCGATCAGCGCGTGCCCTATCAGCTACTCTTGCAACCCGGTTCATGGCTCCGCACACCGCGTCCGATATTGTATTGTTTGTTATCGTTATTCGACGATACTTCAAAACTGTTCATGCAGCTGATTGCACACTCGACACATTGGCAAACAAACATCGTTCGTGAAACCAATAACATATCTATCATACTTCCAGTGTTTGCTCTCAAAACATTGATATCGTTTCAATAATTACGCAATACTTCAGTGTATGGAAGTTGAAATAACAATTTTAGCTTTGTAAAACATTTATATTATAATATAGCACTGTATTAAACTGTCCCATTGCTGCAATAGCTCCTTACCTCCCCCCCCCCTCCCCTCACTGCTGGACACGAGACTCTAAGCTTCTCAGTATAAAAAGGCCAATACTTGCAAACTTCGAGAACATTATGATGAACTCTAAGACATGCATGTTTCCTTAATATATTTCCGCTAAAGCTAGTAACATAAAGATATTCAAGACAAGGCATAGATTAGATCACAAAAACAAATTTCCAGCACAGGTTAACAGACAAAAAGAAGTAGGTAAGCAGTACAGTGACTAAGGCTAGTTATGGTCTAATAGTTGATCTGTAAAACTAATCACATCAAAAACACAAAACATTACTACTATATGCGAGGCAAGGGCTTGCAATATGCAGCTCGCGTCGATAGCAGAATGTGTGCTGACCAACCAACCACACAACTGTGCTGACTATAAGCTTTCAATTTTATAAATAACCTTTTATTATTTTACCGATAGCTATGAGCCCGATCGCCACATATAACCAATATTTGCGCGATCAAATCTTTTCGAATAAAAATAATGAAAATAATTTATAAAATGCTGAACGCACAATAACGCATCGGCTCACACTGGGCGGCTTTTATTATTTGTTGTTTTACTTAAGAGTCCAGATTTAAAGCTTGTGTGTGTAGTTTGGACAAACAAAAATAAATATCTTCGGAAATACAAAGCTTGGTATTTTTGAAGATATTTTCATCTTTTGTTGTTTTGTTGTTTGTGTCCATACAACATTTTTGGTATTTTAGGAGATATATCTATTCTTGCTCTATGAGCTTCCCTTTTTTATATACGGTTGCATATACTTGTGTTTATCACCATCATAACACATATCTTGTACAATTTAGCCAGCCACCTATAAGAATCCGTAACACGTAATTCGTATTATTTTTTAATAAGATATTCTTAGTGATAAGTCCCGCGCTAAAAATAATTATTTTCTGGCGGGAGACTTTGCAAACATTCAAACGACGGACACAAGTAACACTTGGCACTACTGCTAGTGGCTTACAGACTGTTTTTTATCGTGTATGAGAATCGAATCTAAAATACTTCCCGTAATATCATTGGCAAAGCGACAACGTCAACTACTCCGACATTCGAGCTTCGAGTCGATCTAGATATTTTTTTATTAAAATCAAAATGTAAGTAAGCATCGTAGACTTACTAATAGCAATTAGCTTAATTAAGATATTGTTAGCACTCTGTGATATCAAAAAATATAGGTACTTTTAAAATAAACTGGATTTTGCCCACAGCTTCGCTCGCGGTAGGTTAGATTAGTAACAGTACCTTTTACTGGATGAAAGGTACCCTATGACCTTTTCTATTCCCCTGACAACGTGTATGCAAAATTTCTTGATGATCAGTCGAGGAGTTAGGACATGAAAGCGTAACAAACAAACAAGCAAACTTACATTCACATTTATAATATTAGTTTTAGGATTAGGATTGTTATAACCTTTCGATATAAATTAAGTTAATATAAAAAACAAGGTTTCGCTACGGAACCGAGACGTGGTCATTAAATCTCCAACATCGCTAAAATCGATCTCCGTGACCTAAGCTTTATTACATATTTTTAATATAAAGTAAATAATTTAATAATAATATAGTTCTCTTGATAATAAAAGTCTGAAAATTTGTGACAATGTTTAGATGTTTATTAGGCGTAATCGTAGAAGAAACTCAGGCTCAAAAATAGGCACCGTGTACGTACTCGTTACGTCTGCAAATCTGCATTTAGAAGCTAGTATTTTTATGAACTATCTTAACTGTCCTTGTTAAGCACCGGCCTCTATTGAGTAATTAATATCTATTAACGAAAACAATTCAACCACTTAATAATAATTTTCGTACATGTATAATTTTACATCGATCCACGAAAGAGGCTAAGATGTATTAGGTTTTCTCTACTTTGGCTGTTGCTAGTCGTCCACTAAACGGACCGGACGATTAATATATTGCATCCATCCGTATATTGGACGACTAATATATGTTATTTGTCCGTTTAGTGGACGACTAGACACTTTGATCTACTTTTCGCCAACTATGACTTCAGGCCCCGCGCATTTAGTGAGTAAGTTGTCATCTCGGGCACAATTCCAATCCAATCCCAATAAACCTTCGGCCCCTGAATCAAACCAGAGCTGCATAGCTGCATGTATACATTATTTTTATTCATCGGTACTTTTGTTTACTTTTTATACACTTCATGATAAACTCGGCATGATATATCAGATATTTGTATGTAATAAATTAGCTAAAGTATACGACGTCAGTGTGAATAGCTGACCTCTCGTGAAATATTTTAATTTAATTAGTGGCGCGCGTACGTGGCCTTTGGGAACTATAAAGCAGTGAAAACAAGTCCCGCTGGCGAGCGCAGACTAAACTCCACCTGTATGCAAACCTTCACAAAGCTTTGGTTCTGGGTGTACTTTGTAACTTTATGAGTAGGTTAACTTTGCTTTAAGCTGAAAATGAGTGAGTTGCCCCATATTCGTTTCATTAGCTTATATTATCTATTATGTATCGTGGGGGTCTTTACAAATATCCATAAAGAACATCCAGAGTCGCAATAACCATCTGTAGAGCATAATTTTTTTTGTCACTTCTGGGATTCGAACCCTCCAATGGCGAGGTAACCATTTAAACCACTGCGCCATCCGTAAAATCAGTTTTGCTATCTTCCTTTATAGTCTGCCGTGGTCAGATCGTGTTGTTAGATAGGTCTGACCACGTGAACACTTTTGTGTCATAGTCAGACTGATCGATTTATATTGTCATTGGTTAGATTGGTGGTCATATACAGGCCATTGTTCGAAAGGAGGACTAAATATAACTTTCTTTTTTTACTACAATGCTCGCATTAAATGAGGTTATACTGTCGAGTTTACGTATCAGATTCATTCAGAAAATATATGATCTATTATTTTTAATATTTGTAACGTTTTTAAAGCTAAAGCACTAAACCAATTTAGTAAAAAAATTGTATCTAGGATTTAATTTGTAGGTAGTTTGAAAACTGAGGTCGATCCTCAGATTTCAAGAATATTATATTAGAAACATGAACAAATTTGCTAATTACAACTTGTTAAAAGGTATCGAAGATAATAAAATATTATTAACTGCATTTCAAAAGCTAGATAGAAATATTTCTTGTACCGAGAAATTCGAAGCTAGAAATGCAATTTGTACCTAATGTTATTTTAAAGCGTAACAGCAATGTTATAGGTAGTAAATAGCAAGGCCTAATAAATAGAAACGATGCTACATTTTATGCTCGGCAATATTATTTTATAATGTATTTTTAACGACATGGCCATTCGTGAACATGGCGCCCTCGTAGCAAGGTACGTAGCATATTTCATAGCACAGAATTATATAGTCGTAGCCTGTTACGTGAATTTGATGTATAATTTCTTGCCTTCTATGTGTGTTGCTGTATTGTAATCATACATGGATGTGTATGTATGTGTGTGAGAAGAGAGAAAGTATGTATATGTGTGTCAGAGTGTAGATGTGTGTGTGACTTGGTGTATAATGTATGATTGTATCGTTCACGGTTTTAATCGTTCAGGAAGTTATTTAATTGCATTTCGCGTCTACATTCACGCATCGTGTAGCCGCTATTATATTAAGTTCAACTTTATTTATTTTGTTAGGTGTAGACCATTGCTGACTGTATGAACGTAGGGTTAAAGAAACTAAAAGGTTAGAATACAGCTTATCTTCTTTAAAAGTTTACCTAAATAAGAAAATAAATATTTGCTTACAGTAACTCATATACAAGATATTCCATCCAGACTGATATTGCGAATGTCTGTTGTCTGTTGAATGTAGGTTACGCTCGACAATTTTCATAAAGTGGGTTTAGTTAAAAAAATAAAACGCTTGTTTTTATTTACAAAATAACACGGTTCATTGTTTGCTTAAAATTTTGCGTCTCAAAGTACCCACAGAATACGCTAGGTATGGCACCGAAGATATATGTGACGAAACCAACAAAGCAGACTTAATAACCACTTCATTTATAGACTGATTACGAATAGCGTAGTGGTCTAAGCGGTCGCCTTATCACTACCGCCGCGCCGCATGTTGTAGGTTTAAAAAAAAAAGGATAAAAATTGTGTTTTATTATTGTTTAAAGAAAAAGACTAGGAATAATTTGTGTATCACGGGAAATTTACAAATATTCAAATTACGGACACAAAGAACAGCCCAGACTCGGAACAATCATTTGTGGATCACACAAATTTTGTCCCGTGTGGGGATCGAACCCACAACACTCGGCGCGGCGGCAGAGACGTGATCCATGAATATTTGTAATGCGTCTTCGTGTTCTTTACATATGTTGTTTGAATGTTTGTAAGTCCTCCGCAATACAAGAAATATTCCTAGTGCCTGTTTTCTTATAATTAGCAATTTAGATTACAGGTAAATAAAATAGTTTTGCTAAAATGCTTGTTTTAGGCAAAGATTCATGTCGGTATTGCTAGAGGTAATGATTGAACCCAAAATCTCTTGTTCACAAGTCTGATATTATAACCTTTGGGTTAAAGTATCAAAATCTCAGCTGTATCTCTTTGACCTTGAACTATAAAGAGCGAGAGGCGTGACGTCACAAGTTTAATTCCTTTAGCGTAGCGCGGACTCGCACTGATAATCACATCATACACTTCAACACACAGCAATCATATTATGAAACTGAGACTTCACCCCTTTCCTCCGCTCCTCACACCTCCCTTCAACCTCACACTGAACATGCCAATAACCCTTACTCCACAATGTATTAGGATATTTATAAGTTGCCAGATTCCGTTGGCAATGAGACGCAGGTGCAGCCGTTTCTTGCTGCCAAACACGGCACGTAGTTAAACTATTCCAACACATCTACAGCACAATGAGAGATGAGAGCCAACAGTTTGATGTTGTATACTCACCGACATAAGTTACTGAACTTCAAATAAAATTGCGTTCGTTTTTGGTAAAAAAATATATACTATGATTGTAAGTAACTTATGATTGTTCTATATTAATAAATTGTGATTAAAATAACTATCATTTTACTATTACTGTAGTAAAAGATGAGGGACTACCATTATTGTGTACCAGTTCTTACCCGCGGTTTCGCTCACGTTAATGTATATTTTGACAATAAATTTCAATTCCTCGGCCAGAGTACTTATTTCTGGATGAAATGTACCTATGTTTTTTCTAAACCCAGGTCAACGTGTATGCAAAATTGTATGATGATCGGTTAAGTAGTTAAGGCGTGAAAGCATAACAAACAAACTCACATGTCGTATTTATAATATTGGTAAGCATGATAAAGCTATTCCAAACATGTTTATGGACTTATGTCGCTGACTGTACCACAAAATGAGAATATACATTTGTTGGCTTTTTAATCCAAATTAAATAGTGTTGCTACGTAAATCGCCGGCAAGGAAAAGACGAAATACGGACGCATTTGGCAAGAGTAGTGATGGGTATTGTTTAAAATGTAAATCAAATGGCCGAAAAAGAATCTGTGAGGAGTAACGCTATCTGCGGGAATGTTTGGAGTGATTCCTTCACGTGTTCGTGTTATTTATGCAAAACGAAGACGTGACTGGAGACGTGGGCGGCACCGTCCACTGAATATAAAAGAACCCAATCGTAATGCCGATTGCTGCGTCGTACACTTGAATAATTCGCACTCTCATTTTTATTTGAATGTCTCTCGATCCGAATTCCAAATTTGTTTATCACTTACGTCACAATGTAACGTTCATTTATCTTAAAATTACACAATAATATTATGTTCTCTTTTTTAATCCACACGTTCATAATTGAGGTAATCAGTGTATTGCCCGGGAGCCTTTACAAACATTGAAACAATGGACACAAAAAACAGCGGGCCTCTGAATAACCCTAGTTAATTCTAGTGTTCCAAGGCACTCTACTAACAATTGTAGAGTTCACAAAAAACAAATATACAGCTGCATTGGCACACTGGCTTTAATCATGGCAAATACTTATTCCTCTGCACCATCCGTGGAGACAGAATTAATGATTACATTTACAAGTTGCGATTTTCAGTGTGATGTAATATAATATACTACATAAAAATTAGATTTATCAAAAAAAGAAAACGATTATGAGACCGTAAGCAGTAACTCAACTTATCTCCAAAGATATATAAATAAGAAGAACAGATTTAGAAGTTTACTTAGATTTAATTTTATGCATTTTCCATGCTAGACAAAATGTAAATTATATGCTTTATTTATGTTAGTAATAGTACTTCTTTTTAAATAAAATATAGCCTATGTTATTAGGTGATAATATAGCTTACTAATAGTGAAAGAACTTTTTTTATCGGCTGAGTAGTTTTAAGTTAAACCCCTTACAAACATACAAACAAAAAAAAACAAATCTTTCTTCTTTATTATATTAGTATAGAAGTATAGATATAACTTTGGACAATGAGCAGCTCAGTTGATAAAGCCACGACACGGCTTGTCAAGATTTAAGCCCCGCTTCAAAGATTGTATTTTTCCTCATTTATAACTTAAATTTAGAAGATTTTCACATACCTACTGGTTGCTTACCGACCGTCGCCAGAAAAGGGTCAAAGAGAGATTACGCGGCAAGGTTTAGCTACGCAACTATTTGAATACATTTATATGTATCTCACATTCGACTTATACAGTAATTTACACCACAAACTACTACACTTAAATGTTTAAAAAAAGCAGCGACCTTTCTTATAATCAAATATGACAACTGAGTTCGCGCTATGACCGTAAACGAAGCTATTCTGAGCGCTTAGAGGTGACATGTGTATATATAAAACGTAAAATATGCGAGACATTTTTGACACGAACAATACCGTAGGGTAAATCAATAATAATAATATTCCATCACATACACACAACACCATCTAGCCCATACTAAGTAGACCTTGTACTATGGGTACTAGACAATAGATAAACATACATATATACTTTTTGTTTGTAAATACATACATATTATACATAGAAACACCCAGACAAAAACATTCATGTTCATGCACACAAATGTTTGACTTGTGCGGGAATCGAACCCGCGACCTCAAGCGTAGCAGTCGGTTACATTGACCACTACGCTATCGAGGCCGTCAATGCTATTTTGCAACGAATAAGGAATAACTAAATGTACATTCGTGTCTGCTATTTTATTTTAATTGACTGCATGAATGGCGTATTGGTTTATGTGGTCGCCTCACTACTGAGCCAAGTGTTGTGGGTTCGATCCATCCACGAAACAATTTGTGTGATCTACAAATAGTTAGGTAGAAATTACTAACCAATAGATAATGGCGTTTTATTCAACTCCAATTACAGCAATAAATTACATTCCAATGATTATTTTCGATCATACGACATATATATATAACGCCATCTATTGGTTTGTTTGGGAACGTCAAGCGTAAGCTTGAGTGAGGTCGTCACAGTACCAATAAGTCAGTTGGAGTGACAGTTATAACTGTCAGTGTATATTGACGTTATATAAGCGGATCGTGCGGATCAAATCAGAGATAATCACAGTCAACCTTTATTGTTTTATTTCTCTTATATTTGCCTATCATTAGTATACGTACGAAGTATAATACCACGCCTATATTTTGTTGGTTCATCATGTCAAAAGCGATTGCCGTCTTACTCTCCGACATATATTAAACCTTAGTTAACTTATTGAGACCTTGGAAAAGAATTATACTTACGAATAATAAGTACTTCTTAATGCCATGATCGAGACATAATAATCGAAGCATTATGTCTGGACGCCGGCGCCCGAATGCCGATGGATGTATTAAAATTAATTAGATTTTTATCGTCATCATCATCATCTCAGCCGAAAGACGTCCAGTGATGGACATAGGCCCTCCCCAAGGTTTTCGACACAAACCGGTCTTGGGCCACCCGAATTTGATTTTACTTAAAAATAATAAATCTCAAACCATTCATTTAACGACACAACCTAATAACTCATGCACATGGTTCAGACAGAATCTGTCGATATTGCTTATTATCTACAGGTAGGTACTTGACCACAGAGCACGTAGCCAAATCACAATGGCGTTCGATTATACTTAGAGGTGTTCCATTAATAATCTTATTAACCTAATCCTAATTATCCTAACTTAATATTATAAATGCAAATGTGAGTTTGTTTGTTACGCTTTCACGCCTTCACTACTTGACGAATCATCATGAAATTTTGCATACACGTTGTCAGGGGAACAGACAAGGACACAAAGTATCTTTCTTCCAGAAAAAAGCACTGTTTCTAATCTAACCTACATTTACGCAAGCGAAGCCGCGTTCAAAATCTAGACATATTATAAATGTAAATGTTTGGGAAGATGTTTGGATGTCTATTACTCAATTACCTGTAAACCATAAAATTATTTTTAATTTAACAAATAGGATACTTTTCATCTCGGAAGGACAGAAACTAGTATTATAAATACAAAAGTACTGTTTGTTACAGTATCACGTAGCAGTTCCAGAAACCAGCTGCTACTAAGAATACCTGAACAGTTAAAATTAATATCACTATTTCCGACGCGTGAATCGAACTCTTAACTTCACGCTGCAGTCGCTTTTACTACGCGGCACGAGGCATACCATGACTAGCTTTATTGAAATAGAGAACCATTCAATGAATGTTCACACTCTACAATAGAATTAAATAATGGTGAGCCAGTTAACAAAAAACTTTGTCATAGAGCCGCTTCGGGTAGTACAGAATGCCGTATTATTCACTAAATAATTCGTTGTATTTTTACTGCAGTAATACAGTCTTGCTTACTAAACCGTTTTCAATTAACGTATCTTTTCTTTATTTTTGGCCACGTTGTAACGTTTGTGACTTGTGTGAGTAAAGTAAGTGGCCTACCATACACTTTGCATCGATGGCGCAGAACGAGCGCTCGTCTTGCCGCCGCCGCCATATTGAATATTATAGGCACGACCCCTGTAACGACAATTCGTTTTGCGATCTGCAAAAGATTGTTCTAAGTCTGAGTCTAATTTGTGTCCGATAATTGTGTTCGTATAGACGCCAGCACAATATTGTAATAAGCAAAACTTACCGTTCTATAAATGAAATATGTGGTGTTGCTATTCAAGAAGATCTTGTCGTTGATACTTTGAATTTGATTGAAAGTGGTGTTAACCTAATGATTAACATTGCACTAGCGATTAAAAGGTCGTAGCCGAGCCCTGCCTATGACACTACTGAAGTGAACCCTCTCCTGACTTAAGCATTAAACTTTACTAAAAGGCTTAAGATGAAACTAGTAAAATGTAAATGAAATGGCTAGTAATCTTTAAAAAGGAAAATATCTTTTAAATGAGCCTGTTCCCAACGGCATAACCCTGATTCAAATCTCTTTAATACTGATTAATGGGTTCATCTAATCTTCTGGAGACGGTTGGTATAAGTGGAAAGAGACTTATTATGCAAAGTTTTCTCTTAGTTACAGCGTGGCCGACGTTCCTTGCTGGAATTTTTTAACTAACATGTTTGCCAAATCATGTTTGTACTTGTTGCAGCTATATGTTCAATTAGTCGTACTAGAAAACACCTAGTCCCTTTACAAATAAACTATCGCACCGTAAAAGTTTTCGTGTTGAACTCAAATGTCAGGGTTACGATAAAAACCTCTACTTTTTACTGCGAATTCATAAAAACAGTTCTGTAAAATCTCACTATCAAACTTTTGACTTTATATTAGAAATATGTTTTATCACTGTAAATATGGCATTAAATCATTGAGAATTTTTCTTGATGCTTGAATCCGGGATAACACCTGAATATCTAATATATTCATCTTCGACATGGTCTTTCCGTATGCTACATTTTATCCATACCCAAAATATTGTGTTACGTTAAAGTAATTTTATACATTAAAATGTAATGTACCGTATAAAAGGTTTTCACGTCAACTATTTTTATTATTACATGTATTTTCCGAATCGACGAGTAAAGTGTAAATTTAAATAGCTGTTAAAATGAGAGTAAAATTTTGTTTTTAAAATAAATCCGTCCAATGGTAAACCAGTGGTCTGGTATATTTTATTGCGTTATATAATAAGAAATATGTAAATATCTTAACAAACATGTACATTTATAAAATTAGTAGGATATTCGTGTCACAACCCGTGCATGTATCACGCTCGCGCTCACACAGTTTATTTAATCCGTATCCACATATTGAGTTGACTGCACGGATGACGTAGTGGTATAAGTGATTGCCTCGCCACTGCCGAGAGTTGTGGGTTCGATCTCCACAGGGGACGTAAATTGTATGATCAACAAATAGCTGTTCCGAGTCTGGGTGTTCTCTGTGTCATGTTGGCTTTTTAATAATTCCGGCTACGGACGTACCTAGTTAAAAAATACACGGTTGTTGTTGTATAGCAGAACAATACCATAACAAAATATAAATGTTTTATTCGAAAGTTACCGCCGTCAGTAATTTCCATTTGACGAACCCTTCAGAGATCCGACGCAATTTCAGAAAACACTTTTTGCTAAGAACTTAATGGAATTTGGTGAGACAAGAATTAACTAATTCAGTTATAAAGTTGAGAGACAGGTGTTCTGAAGCGACTTGATTATTTATTTATGAAGCTTCCTTGATTGCTATCACAATAATTTACTTTAGGATAGTAAACTACAATCCTGATCATAAGTCTTATTATAAGCGTACTAGTTATATCGACGCAACCAAGCTTCGCTGTGACTCAATCTGATATTTTAATTGCCCATTTCCGTGGGCACTACGAGATAGAAAGTATAAAATCATTCCTGTATAGAATGCAACAATGTGTAAAAATTTCAAGTCAATTCATCGACTACTTTTCGAGTTTAGACACAAATATACGAAAACACAAATTTACTTACAAACATTGAGATTGGATCCGGCCAGCTGTGAGATTCGTCAATAGATTCTCTTTCTATTACTTGGGACATAAAACCATAGCGAAATATGAGTATAATAGTTTGACTACCTCTTCAAATATATGTCTGAGAATATCAGTATATTAAAAAATTACATATACAGACATAAAGACAGATTTCGATTTGTCAATATTGGGTCAGTAAAATTATTAAAGCTCAGCGTTTCTATAAACGTTTTAGGAACCATGCTCACGTACTTGCATCATAAACTACGTTTTATTTTCAAACGATAGTTCGAAAATTATCTAACTTTGTTCTTGCAGATAAAATCCTATGTTCTTTATTTAGGAGCAATGACGGTTCAGTCAAATTAAATTTTCTTTAAAAATAATGCCCAGCTACGACTGCACGTTCTACCAATAAAATTAAATCTTTTCACAAGGCGAAGGTACGGATCTTTTAGGCGTGGGGTGGAGGGAAGTGGGAGGAGAAGTGAACGCAATAAAAATGTCATAACATCCAAATAATGCGTACGGAGACGTTGTTATAGTGAACAAGTGAAGGCCGCACAGGGCGACAACTAAGTCTTTATTTATTTACGTTCTTATACTACTTGTAACAATATTGTCTTCTAAGGTTGTAAAGTACATACATTCATAGTCTGACGCCTCTATCCCCAAGGGGCAAGCAGTACTACACCTATTTTGTACTCACCAGGCAGCGCCACTAGCGAGTATGGTCCTGTCAAAACTGTCACAGCTGTTGTCAAAAGCCGTATTTCGCGGTAATAATTGTCGGTTATTATGGTTACTGTTGAAGTGACTATAAAGTTTGACATCTAAACTTTACCATCCACTAGCACTTCTAGCGTTTCTAGCTTCTATCTATTGCCGTTATGTATATGCTTCTTCCGATAGCATCATGGGTTAATTTACTTTTACCGTAAGGTACATCATTGTAAACATAGCTCATAATGTTTGCAACGTAAGTAATTTAGCTTCTCAGTTTTGTTACTCGGGTATTGCCGGATAATTTAGGTCATGAACTATAAATAGGTCAAATGCCGCTTTTAGGGACATATAAGTACAAGTTGTGTGTATATCAGTATCCGGTTGGTGCCAAGGCTTGGGTACACGCTTAGAATTATGGACGATTCAGTGCTCCTGTTCGATTTCCGGGACAAGCAACGCGTTGTTGAGTGAGTAACTACCCTACGTATATTATATATTCACTTATAATCTTTCTTACTAGATATATTGTAATATCTTTAGTTTCGTAGAAACACATATGATACATAAGAGCCTCAAATTAATAGCGTAGTCAAATATTTGTACCTCACTAATATTAATAAACGTTGTTTGTTTATATAACGTGCGCGTTTATTAAATAGTTGGCAGCCGCAGATATTTCGCGGTGTCCCCGTCCCGCACCTCGATCACACTGTCGATATAGCCTAAGTGTTTCTATAGCGTGAGGGATAGAAAATTGGCATAACCTACATTTACTTGAGCGAATCTGAGAGCAAAAGCTAGTAATTAATATATTAATATAGCAGCTGTGCCGGCACACAAACCTGTGTTACTGCTAAAAAAGGCTCGCTCTAGTGGGCAGTGCATAGTTTGTATTTTTAAGGCCAGCAAAAAGTGTATGGCCTTTTCTGTCAAGTAGCCGTTCAAAGTTAAAAAATGTCCGTTTGTCATTCTTATGCCTCGAATAGCTCGTAAAGCCGTTGGACCTGCACCTGATCCCTATCCAGTCGTATTAAATTATTATCTTCCCATTAGTCTATAGAGTAAGAGAATAGACATTTAACTTATATTTATGCACGGCTGTGTAAACTATGTTATCTACTCGCGTTGGGAATGGTGTCTTGGTGTGATTTAGCCAAGGAATGAAGTATGGTGTCCTTACACTATTATTATTATTATTTATTTAATAATAATAATTAGGATGCTCCGAGCAGGCTAAATGGTCTTGTTCAGCAAGCCGCAGATCAAAGATAAATGTCGGATAGTTATGCAATTAATCGCCGTTCAAACTTCGATACCGCCTTTCAAGATCTGTCATTACGTCATTATAAGTTTTGCTATCGTTTGTTTAAATCTATTGAGTGCGGCACGAGGTCTATAAGACCCCTCATTTTCTTTTACCAACAGATTCTAAATAAACCAATCCTCTGATGTACGCTTTAAGTTTCAGGTCAATCAATTCATAATTAATAGCAGTGTACCAAAAATTACTATATATTATTTTTAATTTAGCCAAATAAAGGCTTTTAGTTTTTAAACGTTACGGGGTCTAATAAGCCCCTCATCGCTATAATGATAGTTTTAAAACGAGGTCTTAAACGCTCCGTACCGCAGGAATGGAAAAATACAAAAATGAGTGTCGCTGTCAATGTGTTAAGATTTTTTTTTTGGAGTTAAGTTGATTGGACATTTAAAAATTATAATAAATACATACTTAATTTTACCACTCCATACTTTTATTTCTCAAGACAGATAACTGTCTGATATACTAAGTTTGCATTTCGAGAAGGTGGCATATTGAGAAGTTGGCATTTTTAAAAAGTTGGCATTATGGGATGAACGGTTACTTGTACTCTACTGAGTGTACAGCTACTCCTTCAGGAGCAAGAAAATCCTATTCACTATAGAAATATTACATAAGGCTGCTTAGATGCGATATTATAATATATCGTATTCGTACAAAAAATTTGATAATATAAATTTGAAACGGATCTAACGGATAAAAATATACTTACAAAAAAAACTATACTAAAATATATAATTTCATTAAAGTATTACTTTCGCATTAAAATAATACCTGTGTCATAGACGACGCAACAAAACTTACAAAAAAAATGCTCAGTCGGAGCACAAGTACTATTAACGCATCACAACAATATCATGTCACGCGAGATGTTTGATACCGACACATTGACAGTGACCACTTTAACCCATTCCTTCAGTGTTGTCGCCACGCAGTTGTAACGCATCCTCCAATTCCCTAGATCATAAAAATATATAACATAACATAAAATAGAGGAATTTAATAATAAAGTCTTCCATATTTACACCAAAATATCCCTCTTGTCTTAATTGCACCTAAAACACCATCTATTACCGACCATTAGCTAACGAACCACTTACAATAATGGAAATAAGTCGATACTACAAAAGTTCGTTTAAGCCACTTTACTTTTAGCTCATCGATCATGTTTCATGAAGCGCCACCTTTTTGCACCTCTTTGCTCTGTTTACGCGTTGAACGTTCACTCGACAACAATTTATAACACTCGCTTTATAGACCTGTACCACTAACATATTTCACTAGCATTCACTAATACTTTGTACAAACGACGCTTTTCATTTTCTTTTCAACGTTTGCGCTATGTGCCAACCGTTTTATTCATTCATTCATCACATCGATCGATCAATGATTTAATGAGTCTATTACAATTTTCTGCATCCTGCTTTTAAGACTCTTAGCGTTCGATCACTATAACAAATAGAGCGTTATTTATGGAAATAAGTCACTAAAACTGGATACATAAATGTAGTACCGCGTTTTAGTGACGCTTTGTATTTATCATTGTCCTGTTTATAAATCGCGGAATATGGTTTTCAAATAATTTGTAGAATAGATGTTAACCTCTCAATTTAAGATAAATGTTTGTGTTTTAAATTAATTTTTGTAGACAACTTATGGTTCTTTGGCTGTAGCCTACGGTAAGATGGGAGTACTTAGTAGGTTAGGCTGGTCCAGGTTGAGTACCCAAATGTTAAAACCCTGACATAAGCTGAGAATTCAGTATGCCGTAGCTTTTAATACATACGTTAGAAAGGTAGAACACAGCTACAAATAAGACAAAATGCATTTCCACATCAAAATGCTATTATACATGTAACGTCTAAATCGCAGTTCTTCAATACGTTCGTCTACAATCAGCCGGTTTGCGTGGGTCCTTATGCAGGGACGCGACGACTAGACGTAAACATAGTGCTACGAGTCAACACTAACCAGTCAGAATTATTTCTTCTCTCCAAATTAACATGTCATGTAACAAATTACATTAAGGATTTGCCCACCGAACGGAAAGCATATTAATTTACAGACATTTTTTAATGTAGTTTCACGTCTGTATATCGCCGAAAGGTTAGGTATTATAAAAATAAGAAGCGAGTCTATCGCCGTCTACCAGGCTTAGTTCCATACCTTATGCCGCTACCGAACTTCTAGACAAAACTATTTAATAACACTTTGCATGACCTGGAAATTGTGCCCAAAACCATCGTATACAACTGTCATATTAAGTATCACTGTGCTACCGAGGCTCTCTAGTTGCAATATCTTATGTAAATTAACATTACATTTTCTTACTTTTTACACAAGGTCTGTATGATTTATGAACAAAAATTATATGTAGCTATTCGGATACGGATACTATTGTACACACTTAACAAAAGCACACTAGACAAAAGACTCTTATCAAAGCTGTACATACTAACATAAAGCTACAATTCTGTACAAAAGACTTGCCAAACAATTTCCAAACAGAGAAAGACCTCATTTAATTGTCAAATCAAATCCGATTGCATGATCTGAATGCCAAACACTTACTGACGTCTACTATTTGGCATTGATAGGCAATGCGAGATCTGCGCCGGCTTGCCGTCTGCCTGCCGGAACTTGCTCATGAACATGATTGTAAATGGACTGCTCTCATTTTGCCCTCACTAAATATGGTTGGATAACCGTTTTAATTAATTAATAGGTATAAATGTATATATAGCAAAAAAAGGAAGATTGAAGATGTTCAGTTCATCATTGGTTTAATATAATTTCTATACGGGTAAGCCATGATGATGAAATGAACATTGTCCCAGAAAATTTATTATATGTGGTATAATTGACAAATGCAGTAGTAACGAAGATCCAAATAATAACAACTCCGGAAAAGAAGTGTATGTTACGCATATCTGTATGAAAATACAAATCAAAATAGTTTTCAAGGAAATCCTTTTGTTAAAAATGTCAACATTTCTTATCTTCATTTTAATTATACTATGACGCTTAAAATACATATATTATGTAGTTTGTTTTTAGGAGAGAGGGACACAGTAAAAGTATTAGCTGGCTGGAATTTTATTAAAACAGCAAGATTGCAGGAAAATACATATAGAAGATATCCACCCTATAGAAGATCGTAGACAAACGTAGACGTAAACGTAGTTGTGTTTCTATAGATAAAAGAGCTTAAAGGTCTTCAAGGAGGAACTGTGCCGTTAACATGGCATCACTTACCTTTGTCCTTTAAATTGGCGGCATAGTGACTTTATAGTGCATAACTTATAAGATAGGTAATGTATGACTAAAATCCTACAATAACCGTTTGCCTTTAGACCTATTTTATCTATAAAATTGTTTCAGATGGCACGGCCTTTGTTATGTACTGTTATAGAATTCAATGTCTATGTCGTTTTGATAAATATAGTATTAACTGAGACAAGAACTGAAAGCAATAGCAGAAAACCACACATAACATTTTGTAAACTTTGTTATTTTTGGTATTCTATTTCGGGCTAAAGACAAATATAAGTTAACAGACACTAAACCTAAATTAGTTTAAAACTAAACCTTATATTTCAGTTTTAAATAATAGGCAGGTGGAACGTACAGTAGACTTGAAACGTGCAGCGTTTATAAGAACACGTAAGTAGCCTAAGTCAACATTATTGTTACGCACGCCCTCAGGCCCTCAGGCCTTAAAATGATAGCGCTGTGCGAACTAGCAAAACGTTCTTTAGACTAATCATAACCCCTTGTATAATCTACGAGGAGTACTAGCTGTGCGCCGCGGATACTCTCACTTCTCTGCTAATGGTAATAGCTTGATTGAAATTAAACTACTATATACGGATTTTATCGCGTTGTTTATTTAACACTGTAAACTTTCCCCGACGTTTCGGTTGCTTTTCAGCAGCCATGGTCACGGGTTTAAATAAACAACGCGATAAAATCCGTATATAGTAGTTTAGTTTCAATGAATAACATTCGCGTAAACAGAAGACAATATTATCTAGTAGCTTGATGTTGAATAGCACCTTTCTCAATTAAGAAGATACAAAATGCAAAAAGTCTTTTTCAAATGTGGTTGGTTCCAGAGATTAGCGCGTATAAACAAATATTTACCTTAAAATCTACTAAAGATACCCCATGTTTGCATCCACGTTTATGATTACTGCTCCGCTACCGTAGCGCGTAGCATGATATAATATAACCTACCTTAAGAATTTGGCTATTAAATACAAAATACATTATAATATTATATAATATCCCTAATACAAATGTAAGATAATATAAATGTAAGATAATATAAATGTAAGCTTTGAGTTCCAAGTTTGCACGCCATAAAAACTAAATTGTTTAAATTGAATTAGTAATAAAAGCTTAGTGTGTTTCCCAGGCCACTATAATATGTTTATTGCATAAAATTACAACTTGATCTCTTTCAGTAATAGTTGCCATACATAGCAAGACTCAACATTGCTGTTTTACCAGCTATTTTAAACTGCGATTTAAATAAAAAGTAATTAACCTGTCTGCTAGATATATCTAGACGTAATGATAAAAGCATTGTGTCTGAACGCTAGCTTCCAAACGACGTTTAGTGTGATGAATTAACGCTAAAATGTTTTTGTTAGCATTATAATTAAAATTAATAAAATTTGGACTATGGGACAGTATAAAATAAATATAAAAGTAATATTATTATAAATACTATATATTCATATATACATAAAATCTTAACCTATATCATAAATGCGAATGTGATTTTGTTTCTTGTACCCTATGTCCATGTTTTCTCCTGACAACGTGTTCGCGAAATTTCATGATGATTGGTCTAGTAGTTAAGGCGTGAAAGGGTAACAAGCAAGCAAACTCACATTCACATTTATAATATTAGTTAGGATTAGGATCACAATATCCACATATGAATGTTCCGATAACTTCGAAGTGTAAAACATTGTCCAACAGATGGTAAAGCTCATTCCATATAAAGTGCTACTTTAAAAATGAGGAAGTATGGATATATCACAATATCAAAATACGAATAACAAAAATTTATAAATGCTTCGATAACTTAAATGACGGCAGTGCAGCGCAACCGTATAGCGCCGTTCATCCTGAACAAACAACCATTCTAAACCCATAATATAAGCTAGCGGAGATGATCGCTCCAATATCTGAAACGATGCTGTATTTTTTATGCGCCGGGAGCATCTGCTATCGTCACATACTATGGGAGGGTCGCCTTCTTTACGCAAATGGGGACACAAACGTCGTAGACAGCGAGAGGGGCAACACAAGCAAGCAATTTGTTTACGGATATACGAAGTACTGGTCACATTGTCAGTTTTATTTGCTCGAGCTACGCACGAGACACTGCCGGGTGGCACATAAACGCGTATGTCGTTTTCTTTTCTTAAGACATCTGCTGGTCTGAGAATAATTCTTGTAGTACGATTATTTGCCCTTCTTGTATACTTACATACTTAACATGACAGTCCGATCTATGTAAAATCGAAAGTAACGTGTTTTTAAGAGACTATAAATTATTTACATTTTCCATTATTATGTGGGACTGTACAAAATCCATACAAAAGACCACTCAGACTCGGACCGTGTATTTGTGGATCAGTAATTTTTTTTGTACTGTGTGCTGATTGACTCCACAAATCTCGGCGCACTTGACGTGGTGACGTGATCAGTTAACCTATGCCATACGTGTAATCAGTGTAGCCGCCCTGTACTGCTTATATAGCAACATATTAAAAAATAAACAAATTACTTTGCATATATGCTAGTGCTATTACAAAAAACACACGTGACACTGAGCTAGCAACGGCAAAAGAGCGGTTAATTACACAATATGCTCAACATTGGCGTGAAATTCAACTGTCACTCATGATAGCTAATCTACTACACTACTACTACTCGCTCTCGCGACTCTCCCCACTAACGAACAGCGTAAATACAATACGCACTGTACGTGACTATTACGTCCGTCGAGCCTTTGAAACCAACTCGATAATGGCCTATTAGCCATTTCTAGCACTTTGATCTTGTACGTTATACATGACAGCGAGGAAATGAGTACCCCGTACGCTCCGACGAACAAACACGTCTATAATAATCGTTCAGGAACTAGTTGTACGCCGAAACGAAGGACACTGACCAAAGCAACACAAGCTCAACTGAGACAAAATGATATCCATTAGCAGCAAGTTGACTAAGTTTGTAAGTCGAGATTAACAAAGTTGTAGCGCAATTTCTAACTTGAAAATGTAGAATTGTTGTTCAACTAAAATATAAGGTTCTGCGTGCATATCTGATGTGATTTATACAATAAAGTTTTTGAGAGGCATGTTGTGGCGTGAGGTGTGTAGGTGGGAGGGGTGAGTTAGTAACTTGGCGTCAGATTTAAAAGGGTTTATTCGAACTTTGTTAAGCAACTCTTCGCTACACCTCACCGGCGCTTGGACTAATCACGACCTGACCTTAGTAACACTGTAATTTTATGACCTTGTTGTTGGTGTACGACGAGCAAGAATACTACGTTATATACTTTGTATATACTATAAAAACACTTCAAGATAGATGTACATATATGTACTTTCGAAATCTTTAAATTTTTTGTTGAAATCGGTATTAGATATTTAGATTCTAAACAATGGTTCGATGGTTCTTTAAATCTTTTGTTTATAAATCTTTAGATATTTTTGTGGGTTGGTTTGTTTTTGTATCACGCAATAACTACAAAACAGATTAAGATACGGTTTTCATAATTAGGAAAGATGAGATTTACTGAAATTCTAAGCTAGGTTAATGTCATTATATTTAGTATATACAGCGAAGCGATGCATAAATAGGAGCAGCTCTAATTTAATCTACGCAAGCAAACGAGCACAATATGTTACGTCATACTTATGACGACACATTTATTTTGCCTACACAATAAATTTATATCGTCTAAAATGCAGTACGTCTTTTAATTCCCACTTCCATGTACGAAATTGTGTTTAGTAAGTTTACTAGCGATTAGGGTTACATATTGCTAGTATTCTAATCCCTGCTGCTAAGATACATGATAGTGGTACCGAGCGAGTACCCGAGTACAGCTTCCTACTTCCAGAATTAAGAGCACTCCCTCTATTTTATTCTCAATATTTTAGAATATTTACACACTAACTGACCCGCGCAACTTCGTCTACTTCACCTAAGAGAATTTTACCAGTTTTTTCAAAATTTTGTATTGATTCCCGCTCCTATTGGTTGTAGCGTGATGTTATATAGCCTTCGTCGATAAATGGACTTTCCAATTTTGCAATTCGAACCAGTAATTTCAGAGATTAGCGTGTTCAACTAAACAAATAAACTCATCAGCTTACAATATTAGTATAGATATACACAATTGTTAAATGCAAAACCCATAAATAAAATATCAATAAAACTGCATTCATTTGACAATAATTCTAAAAATTGCATTTGAATTGGAAATTCAACTATAAGTAACATAATTTAACATGTAAAACTCAGCTGAAGGCGGGTAGTAGGTCGCCTCCCCTCCCATCTTATAGCACAGTTCGGCTCCACTCCGTCGGCTCTCGTCTCGTTTGCTAATGAAGCAAAAACTCTCCGAATGAAAGCACGAATGAAAGCTAAACGAGCGTCGCACCTAATCATCGGCATTGATCAGCGCCTACTAATATATTTAAATGATGGATCTGACATCTACCTCAGTATTACAGGAGGACGCGGGGCGTGAGAGGGTAGGGTGAGGAAGGGTCGCCCATCACTCGAAATGAAAAAAATATGGGTGGAATGTTCAGGAATGAATGACAAAATGAGTAGCGCAGTCAGTTATAAGATCATCTTTCAGTTTTAAGATTCGATTTCCATCTGGAGCCATCATTTATGTAGTTGACGTGTTAGATTAAACAGCCGGTAGCCTAATGGTTAAGGTATTGGGCTTGCGATCGATATGTAGTAGGTTCTAACATCGCCCATAACACTAACAATGTGAACGCCCTACTAATACACATGTTTAGCTTATTTGGAAAGGATACAAGAATATGAGTAAATTTAACCCAAAAAGATTCCTACCAAGTACCTTCCATAAAGGATTTTCTAAAATATCGTATTTCCTACAGTAACGTTCCTCTGTCTCACACAGAGCCGACTTTGTGCATAATTTATTTAAAAAGGTCTTTATTCATTTAAATTTAAAATGTTGACCAGATGTTTTCGCCACTATTTACTTTATCCTTACCTTACAACTTTCTAGCACATTTTTGAGCAACAAAGCAACGGATCGGCTTAGTCTTTTGTATGAAGATAATTTATGTACCAGAGAGTGACAGAGTTCTTTTATTAACCTATACTGTCCCATTGTTAGGCAAAGGTCTCCCCTACATTTCTCCAACAGTCCCTATCTAGAGGTCTGTCAGTCGTTTAATGTTTGTGTACAATCACACAGATCCGCGCGTTTTCTTGGCATACTCCGACGATGGCGTCTATCTGGTGTCCATCTCATTGTTATACACCCCACTTTTCCCTCTTTAATAATTATTATTAGGTATTTATTTCTGACTAAGATCCAATGTGTTAGTATTACATAAACTTTACAAGCTGGTGTTAGTAATTATTAAGACCCAAGTAACACATAATAAAAACATAAACAAAATTACACCACAACTTTATGAAGCCGCAACCAATAACACAGTATGCGGCTATCCCACCTGTCCACTATCGTGCTAAGGATACTGTTGGTGCTGCCGCGCAGTATAATTGCAGGCTGATTAAGAATTTCCTGACAGAAAAGCCCAAAATAGTATGTTGGCCCGACCCGGAATTTGCATCCGAGACCTCATGGACAGCAGTCACGTTTACTATTACGCCAACGAGGCAATTATAACCGTAATAGCGATGCAGTGAACAATACATGAGTAAGACTAGTCATTCGAATCACCGTGTGACGTCACACGATATTACCTCAGGTCAGTGAACACGGCGCTGCCTGCGTTCTGGGATCTTGTGTACATTAGTATCTATGTATACTATTAAAAGATACATGTAATATTATAGCCTTCAATATCGACGCCCGCCTGTCTGTAATCTCTCGTGATCGCGGCTTTACCCTGATTTAATGTACCGAACTACAGCTCCTTAGCGCTAAAAGCAATTTCTTAACCGTTCACTCTGGCACTGAACGGTTTCCGCATAAATTTACGGATTTAACGTCAAAGTATAATAGATTGGTGTACTTGTACGAAGTCTACTCGCTGTAGCACGATCGTAGCATAACCGTAGCACACACGTAGCACTAACGTAGCTACTCGTAGCACAATTATTGTACATTGTGCTAGGAGCATCTACGTTTCATTTTATTTCTTTTCATCATGACGACCAGCTATTGTGTCCAGTCGGAACGCAAACAGATATAAGCTCAAAATAGTTTCTATTTCGCCGTATAAACAAACATTGGTTCGTCTACTATGTTGCTGACGTAGTATTACAAGAGGCACGAGTGTACGCAACACTATAAATTGAAATAGAGCGCTGTGTTCTTCTGCGATATTGAGTTGCACGTCAACTAAAATAAAATTATTGCGTTTGTCTTCGTACTAAAAGGTAATAAATAAAGATTCAATTTCGAATAGACTAAACGTCATACTGGAAATAGAGCGCGACACGATACTTGAGTCGCTCGGCTAGCTGACGAGAGACTTTAAACTATTTATTGCTAATTGCTAGTACTCTTGTACTATATAATACCTGCAGTTAATACTTTTGTAAGGGGTGGTACTTACGTGGGTTGTACAAGTGGTGAGCGCATGTTCACCTTGACCGCTACACTATACTATGAAACTACATTTACTTATGGCCATGTTACGCAAATAAAGATGGAGAACTTTATAAAGCAAGAAACTCACGGCTACTCATTTTGATTGCGGTGATGCTTATTTTGCAAATCACCAGTTGCCTAAATGCTCACAAAGTATGTTAGTTTTCGTCAAGATCAAAAAGTGAATGATATATAAGATGAAATGCACGAACATTATTTTGCATAAAAATAACAGAATTAAATGCAAAAGGTTAATAGACTATACATACAATAAAATTGTAACTGGTCGTTGTCTCTACATAGGAAATATTTAGGGAAAATAATGTAAGAAGCCTCTATAGAACCAATAGAAGGCAAAACAATTATTTTTAGAATTTTTAACAGTCTATATGGCTGTACGCGTATCTTGCTAAAACTACTGCACCAAATTTAATGCCGTTTTCGTAATTGTATTGCTGGCGATGTTACTTCAGATCAGGTGCAGGTGCGGTGTTTTATCTTGATACGAGGAGCCGAGAATTCAACTATAATGTGAATACATCAGCTTCCTCTTACATGTAAGGAAAGCAAAATATACCTACTTCCAAATTTCACATGTACACAATCACGTGCAAAATCTAGTATAGTATAATTATAAATTCTTGTCTGACATACTGTCCGTTAATATACATGTAATACCATTGACACATTAGTCCAGGCACATAGAGCGTCTTACATAACTAAGTCCGCGTTACGCTCGACCCAACTCATCTGAGCGCTGTTACCCTTATATTCAATAAGGATGTCAATGTTCCCATTTATTGCTGATAGGCGCTTTTGTTGGTACCAAATCGAACTGAGTTAATATCCAATATTAATCATTGTGTGTGTACTCTAATTATCTTTGTTATTGGAGTGTTAGTGACTAATGCAGTTTCGATGTTTATTGATAAGTAGTGGTCGGCCAGTGGTTGAAAGTCGACCGCAATTCATTATATAATATCAGCCCTGTTTATAAACTGTCGCACTGCTTGGAACGGGTCTCTTGTCAGTATGTAGGTCATAGTCCGCCAGGCTGGCCTAGTGCGGGTTGGCAGACTTCACGCATCTTTCAAAACATTATGTAGACCTGTCTGACATATTTCCTCATGATGTTCTCGTTCGCCATTACAGCGAGCAATAATTAACAATTTTTACGTACGTAATTTTGAAATGTCAGAGGTTTGTGCATCAAACTCGAGAGCTCTGCGTGCTAGTCTAACACACTCCCACCAGGCTATCGCTGCTTCAGCAATTCATTAAATAACAATTTTATTAAATTTAAGGTTCCTTTCTACATATAAACTTTAACTACCGTAAACTAAGGGGGCTTGCAAGCGGACAATAGGTTCTCACATGTTGATCCAACAAAAAGAAGTTCGTGGCAACGTGAAGGAAAAAACTTCAACATACAATAAAATAAAATTTATCTTTATTATTTTTGTTTAATTTTATATTATACTGGGCTAGTATAGGCCTCGAATTAGTACGGGTAACATAATAAATAGGCTATGTCCATTTGGAATAATGTACCATTCAAATAGTGCAAGAATTATCTATGTAAATAAGATGAATTGTTCCGGCGATTATATTCTATATCCAAACTTACCAAGTTTACCCCTATATAATATTAGGTAGACTAATCTGTTCCCTCCTGTTTCCTCCGCATTCTTAATACACGCAATATTCAATTTCAAATCAGACTGACAATAACTGAGACTTGAGCGTTTCATACCAAGGAAAAAGTAGTTTTTTTATTTTCGATTTGTATATATTATTGACATGCAAATATATAATTACTATTTTAACACCTTTCGTAGACCCACAATGAGCAAAAGCATTGTGTCTGGATGCCGTCATCCGAACGAAGACTAGGAATTAAGCAAAGTCGTCGTGGACGTGTTAAACAAATATTTTTAAAAATTAGGCAATTGTTGAAGATATTATTTATAATTTTGTTAACTAATCACGCCTAAAAATTTTACATACAGATAGAAGAATTCCCGGCATAACATATAAACTTATATACTCATTATCCTGTTATGTTTTATGTGGGAATCACGCGGATAAAGCCACAGGCAGAAACTAGTAGCAACTAATCTGAAGTAGTGTAAAATAAAAGCAGATTTAAAGGATGTTCTGATGCGCCTTAATGCGTCGCGGAGCTCGGCACACGACACAGGCCAACGGAGCCGCCCACACACACACACCGACGTGTGCTAATTTCGACTCAAAGGGTAGCTATTGACTTTTCGGCCGTGCACGAGTGACAGTAAGTAGGTATGCTGTACGTGGTCACTCAGTGTCGTTCGTCTACTAATTGATTTTATATATACAATAACATATTTATATAACTTATTAAAAGTTCATCATCGTCATCCGTCAAGTGCCAATTACCTTACCAATTACTTTTACTTCAAATTATTCATATCTTCAAATAAGCAACACGTGTTCCCGCTGTGTTATTTCGGTAATAATTAGTGCTCAAAGACAGCGCTGTCTATCACAGATTAAAGTCTGGCACGAACTACATGTATACATGGTGTCAAATGACAAACAAAACTGTTGGCAGACGCGCCCCTAAGCGGCGGCTATACTCAGCCTTACGTTGAACGAATGACATCCATTGAAAGTTGGCACCCTGTGGCATTTTGTACTATTTCGTTGGTTTTAACTCGTATTAATAGCATCGTTTGCAGTTGTATTCCGAGCTTTGATAGTTTTTATCATTTTCAGGTTGTTAGTAATATAATAAAAATATATTATGCAATCAGATACAGGTTTTATTTTTAATAGCGTTATATTCAGAAAGCTGGTCTTTATTTCGCGGAAAGAATAAGCATTGCCATTCAACGTGGCAATACAGCCAGTCGTCTGTGCACTGCACACTACTAGTCGACTGTGATGCGAAGAAATTCTATGACGCCTATTATAGAGATTTAATTTACTTTTTCTGTTTTATTTCTGTATAATATTTAAGGTATAATTTAGTTTTAAATAATGGTGTAAATTGATAATATTCATAAAATAAATAAATAAATATTTGGAAATAGACATTATTAAAATAAGTTACTATGCGTGAGGTTTCGTGTTTGGATCCAGACGCCAACAAAAATCTTTTAGGGTTTTTGTCAAGGATGTTAGGGCCAGCGTAGTAGACTATGGCCTAACCCTTTTCACACGTCTAAGGCAAGATAACATTTTCTTGTTGGACTTTATCCGTTTATCTTGTTACCGACATAACTTGCAATTGTCATGTAATTCACATTCATTAATTTTGATATCTTTATAAAATGTGATCCTTTTGACAGAACATTCGAACATTGTAAAGGAAACTCAATAGAAATATATCTCTAAAACTCGTTTACCGAATTTAAAATATATCTCGAAATCCGACAGACTGCGGTGGCTTTGTTCCCAACACTCTAATTGGCGCACGAGACACGCACCGCTCCGAGCCTCAGAACGCATGTCCCTCTCATGTCCTTGCCATTAATTACTTACAAACAAATAATTATGAACACAGTAGAAGACTATTTAATTTGCGTTCTCTTTCACTGTATTATACGTGCACGTATGAACGCATCACACGCGTGGAGGCTACGTTTGCATTATTCAGATTTATTGCGGCGCGTCGTTTCGAATGTTGATGTAAGTACGTTTATTGTTTGAATAATATTACACGTTGGACATCAAAGACATAAAAATATTTAAATCTCTTTGTCATGCACATACAAATAATTAAAATCATCGCGAATTTTAATGACTTGTACTGGTTGGTTTTACTTTTATTAATTAAATTAGAAGTCATTTGCAAAAGCTATCTAAAATAAACTCGGTTGCCGCGATTGGAATTTATCCAAGTGTTGAAAATAGTATATAAGCCATATGAAGGTAGTGGATGAGGGGTGCTAGAAGATTCACATTCTTCAAGGGGCTATATGTGGTTACATGTTTTCAGCAAAGCCAATTCAGCTCAAGAACAATTTAATGCATCAGCCATTCGAAACATAATTCTTTAGATAGCCCTATATATTGAAGTTGTCAGCCAGTATAATGCAACCCTCCATTACAGTAAAAATAATGCCCGCTTAAAAGCCCCTTCAGTTGAACAAAATACAAAGAAAATAAATGCATTTATGCCACTGTTATAAATATATTGTTACAGTGTTACTACTATGTTATACTCAATTATAATTTTATTAAAAAGATGGTCCCCTATAAATAAAACCTTATACCTATTCCTTCTATTTAGATGATGGCATAACGTATAAATGCATATACCTATTATGCGCTTACCCGAAATTATTCAAACATCGCCTATGCAGCCCTGGCCATGAATAGATTAAAATCTTATCGAATCAGTACTAGCTGTATTTCCCTGTTATTTTAGCGAACAATATAGATGCAGATGCAAATACTTCGCCTATTAATATATACTAATAATAGAGGTTTAAATATGAAGCTGCCGCATTGTATGAAGGAAATTGGTTGTGGTTTTCATACTAATTATTTCATCAACATTTTATGAATGGCCAATTTGTAATCTATGTTTTATTATTCAAGTTTACACACCGGCTTTAATACAAGCAACGTATTAAGGCAACGTACTACTATGGTTTGTAGGACATAAACGGCAATTTTATAGTTAAAGACCTAGTATTATAAAGCTGAAAACATTAGAGCTAGACATAATTTTGTGCGATTCGCATATAGCTGTTTCAATCCCGAGTGTTCTCTGTGTCGGTTGTTTGAATCCTGTGTTGCGGGGGATCTAACAAACGTCCTCCGCGACCCAAGATTTTTTTCCTGGTGTGGGAGTTGTATCTTTTATAATAATAAAATAAATCAAAATATGTAATTAATATCTGATTTCGTACAGTAGATACTGTGATCCACGTTGATATAACGCTACCAACGCAGCGCGAAGCTATGTACAAATAGGTATAATACGTATAAAATCAAAAGTTTATTTAGAAGTTTATCTTAAGTTGTAAATGAATGACGTTATTATCGAGTCGCCGCCACACCAATAAACACTTATTTTACTAGTTTGAGTCCACGTTCCGGACAATATAACTCACAATATAACTTTCAAAGTTCCACTGGAGTAATGTCCCGCTTCGCTGAACCGTCTCTTGTTTCAGTGAAACACATTCTTTGTGACTGCAGTTTTGACTTTATATACGTTAAAATTTTTGTTCTGTTCATAAGACTGCCTCGGTCATGCAGCGATTGTGAATGAGGTTGCTGTACTTGAGATTTCGGGTTCGATTCTTCGATCCAGCAAAGTGTTATTAGATTATTTTACAATGCAAATGTAACCGGCAGCAGGTTCGCCCGCTATTATATGAGAGCTGACTCCATAGTTGACAAAATGTCCGAATAATACACTTATATACATACATACATTATGTTCATATTTTTGTTCTATACTTGCGATTATAGTAGTCTGATTCTGGTACTAAGACATACGCCTTAGTATCAAACACGTGCATTGCATTATACAAACATATGTAAGACAAACTGGTGTAAGAGTATCTCATACACCGGTTTTCTGTACTAAAGTGGTACTTCCCGGACGAAACAGCTTTTTGCAAAAATTATTAGACGTATATAAGTGCTATAAAATACAACCTAGCTATGTATATATTTGTATAAGGCAATGCACGTAATTAAGATAAGATAAGATACTAAGGCTTATGCCTTAGTATCAGAAGCAGACTACTAAAAAAATATTAGGTACACAAAACTCATCAAGTTTCTGAAAGAACGAGTGGCGCCGCGAGCGCAAGCTTTCTCTGTGCTTTCCCCCCTTTAGTCGAGGGAATACAGTGGCACGGACAAACCCTTTTGCTTGAAAACATTTTATTATAAATAATTTCTTAACGAGGGTCGACCAACCTCCTAAAATATTGTAAAACGAAATTTGGATTTGGACTTAAACATCGTAATGAGTTTACACTGCCGGTGGGCTACGGCGGGTTGTTAGGTACTTTATTTCTGTGTGAAGTAAAAGTAAACGCAGGCCACTACAATGCAGTCATTGTAGTGGCCTGCGTACTTTTACTTTTACCGCCACATGTGATCCTGGCCTGGCTCAGTAGCCAGGCCAGGATCACATGTGGTAGTTACCTCTAGTAAAGATGCTTGAAACGGTTCGACCAAATTTCTTTTGGTTTTGATTCTGTAGACTTCGCCTCATATGTTGCGATGGATGTTGAAGTAACAAGAATGGAAAAGATCAAGGAATGAGTATGTCAGATGGTATTTGAAAAGGCACCTATGTGAGGTAAAAGTTGACAGGGAATGATTTGAGCACGTCATGAGAAGAATACGCAAGTCATCAATATGAATATAATAAACAAAAAGGTGGAATAAGGTCAAATAAAAGACGGGTTGAGTTTGTATGGAACGATATTGTAAAAAAGGAGCTAATTATGAGATGACGATTATAGGCATATTTGGAAAAGGAAAACATACTGAGCTGACCTCAACTAAAATGGTATCAGGGTAAAACAATGATAGACATCTCGCATCATAATTTCATTAAATTACTTAAATGAAGAGAGGAGATTTTGATAATCGGTAGCGAGTCTATTGTCGTCTACGGACATAGTTCTGGACTCCATGTCTGTTCTGACAATTTTTTGACCGATACAGGAATTAAACCAATACGGCATATACAGCAGTCGCATTCACTGCCGTTGTACAGCCGACAAAGGCTTAGTAGCAGGACAAGTAGAACAAGTCAGTACTCAATTTGACGTGTAATATTTGCAAAAACGTAAGACAATACTACCTTTACAGTAGGAATGTGTTGAAATGGAAAGAAATCAATGTAATACAGTTAGTCAAAGCGTTCAATCAATTTGAAGTCTGTTTGATACACACATACACAAACATGCACACCCATACGCATACGCGCACGCGTAGCGAATAAGACAAAGAGGCGACGATGATTTAATTTAGGACGCGTCTCGTGTTAAACGAAGCATGGAATCAGAGCAAACTGTATCCACGACATCACAGGCCATAACGTCAGAACCTATAAAAATGTGAGACATAGCGAGTTACCCTAGCTAACCGAAATTATATCACAGCACATGCTATCCTGTCTAAGTTCTACGATTAGTGCAGTTTTTAGAACTTTCAAATAGGTGCTAAGAAGTCAAGAGCTAAAAAGTGTTGTAATTTTTTTACCATTTGGTTCATCTATCATATAAACAGATATTATGATAGTTGTACCAAATAGTAAAAGATTAAGGGGCAGATACATATGGTATCCACAGGGATACTATATATTTTTGGACCCTATGGAAAATCTCGAATCCACAGCAATTAGTGCATTGGTAGAGGCAAGGTGACTACTTAAACCAATAAGCGACCATTAGTGGAGTCAGGCTTTGTTACTAGCCTTGCCAGCACGGTTAAGTTAGTGGTTGGGTGGTATGATTTAAAAAGTCATTTTCACTAGTTGCTTTTGTATGACGAGCTTCCGAAGGCTGCTGTGACCTACCACCAGGTGGATTATCTTGATTGCCATGTTAGTGGTATACTAAAACATGTTGAATTTGACTTATGACATATGCATATGTAGAGCATTGCTGATTAAATGAGGGACGTTGATTTTAGTATCAAATATGTAAAGCAAGTAGGACAATAATATCTAATTTGGGTTTTTTTTTTAAAAGACAACTCCCGCATTTGTTTATATGCCTGTGTCGCGGACGACTTTAGAAACATTCAAATAATAGACACAAATAACGCCCAGACTCGAAACAACAATTTATGAATCACACAAATTTTTGTCCCGTGTGGGGATAGAACCCACAACACTGGGCGCAAAAACAGTGGCGAGGAGACCGTAGAAACCAATAAGCCATCCGTGCAGTTAGCATATATCTATCGTTGGTGCAGTCAGCGTAATATTCGACTTAATTATTTAACGAGATGGGTGTAAAAACCCAGGATTCAATCTCTTCGCCTTCATGTGACCTTTATTTTTCATCAGCTTTTTGTAATGTCTCACTGCTGGGCAAAAGTCTCTCTCTTGGACTTCTAAATCACTCTGTTGGTGGATATCCCCTGACATTATGACCTTGTGACACCTATATCTCGGGGGTCTTTTGACATACAGGGCCCATATTCAATTTCGACCGAGGGACATCCCCAAGGTGTCTGCATACTAACTAACAAGTCAATCGGTCCAGTGGTACCGGACCTTTGCCTGTCACTAACAGACAAACGAAGAAGACTCAGAGGTTAATGCAACGAATCAATTACTCTCGCCTCGTTCCTTATCAAAGGTAATTAAAGTCGCTATAATCGTGCCTGGTGGAGATGCGCACGCTAGTGACAGGGTATTCACATTTTGGGTATCTTATTGCAATATTTACAACAAGGATTAAAATTGACTGCACGAATGGCGTGGTCACGTCACTACTGGTTGCCGCGCTGAGTGTTATAGGGCGACGGACATATATACATATAGGACATGGGACAAAAATATGTGTAATCCATAATTAGTTGTTCGCGGATCTGAGTGTTCTTTGTGTCCGTTGCTTGAATGTTTGTAAAGTCCCTCGCGGCACAGGAATTATTCTTAAAGCGGGAGTTAAATTTAAACATAAAAAAGGATTTTTATGATTTCAGAAAGTAATTTTTATTAATGCTCTTATTTGTCACATGACAGTAAGATGTACTAAGTCCGACGTTTAAACAATCACGTTGTATAAATTGTTAAAAACATAACATTTGTCGCCATAACGATCTTCTTCGTGTAGTGTCAGTACTCAAGAGCAATCTAGGCTGTATATTACTTGCTACCTGAATATTATGTAAATAATAAAATTGAAAACATAATATAGTAAGCGCCAGCCAGCTGTCACTCCAAAAAAGATGTATTAATTTATGACAACGAAGAATTTTATTAAACCCAAGGAAATGGTTAAAGTCTTTCCAAATTGAAGGCATTACCGGAGTCTATTGGAAGTTAGCAAGTAGCCTTTGAGCTAAAATTAGAATGTTTATTAAGAAAATCGCTCGAGGGTAGTGCGGGTTGATGAACGAGCGCACTGTGTCACGGGTCGAGTGCGCGTTCACCGTCAACTATTTCCATTACATTAGTGACGCAATTCTCATAGCTTTGTATTGAAGTATGTGAGAGCAATTATCCGCGTCCCGCGTATTCACATCTCAGAACGAATACGTAAGAAATATATACACATGTATGTACATACATATACAGCGCGTAACAGAAAGGTGTGGTCATACTTAAGGGCTATATATCTGAAAAATAACCCATGTGCCCTAATCCCGGATCAGAATTAAATATTTTAATTTTTATAGCAATTTGGAACATTTTATTTATTTATTATTTACTAGCGGCCCGCTCCGGCTTCGCAAGGGTAGTACAAAATCTTAAAAAAATATACATCTAAACTGCATGAAAATTCGTTCATTCGTTTTTGAGTTTATCGCGTACAGCGTTTCGGGGTCGTGGTCCAACTGTAATGTCCAACTTGTTGGACTACGGATCTTCGGTAGAGATGGTAGTCTAATCAGTATTTTTAATTGTACAATGAAACCATTACTAGACTCGTGGTCCAACTGATTTATTTTAATATTATTCAATTAATATAGTGATCGACCGGACTTTCGCTTTCGGTCACTGATTATTTTTATACATTTAAGAAAAATCAACTTCAATGAAATCAGTGGATATCGATATATCGATATGTCACTATTGATAAGATTTAGTGCATGATAGTTAAAGAATAACAAAACTCGATTTCTTTCATGCGTAGGTGTTCGTACGTTACGTACTAACAATAAAGGATAGACATCTATTTAAATATTTTCGGTCAGTATAACTTTGTTTTAATGCTGACTGATACCTATATACTATACCTATAATTTATCAGAGCCAAGGTAACAAAGAATCGTTGATAGTTTATTCTTACTAGCGAGGTTAAGCAACGTTGGGTACGGTCAGTCTATAGATGGGTGACCGCTTAGTGGTATTTCATCTGAGCGTTTTCGTGCTTCGAAGGACACGTAGAAAGTCGGTCCCGGTTGTTGCCAAATTGACAGCAGTCGTTAAGCAATGTCGGCTTACGGGCGCCTCGAACAACTCTTGACAACAGGTTGGCCAGTAACCACACGAAAAGAAGAAGAAGAAGACTGGGATTCTATGTCCATTTCTGTCTTTAAGAAAGGTTGCACTGAAGTTCTTGTCGGCTCCACCGACGAGTGTTTCCAGTGAAAAACTGTGTTGCTGGTCAAATCTATTAAGATAGAAGAAGCAATTTTCGAGGTGAAAATGTTGATAAATTATTTTTCCTACATATAATATTAGATTTTTTAACTATGAATTCTGATAATTATCGAGCCATTAAAATTAGTAATGATTGATAGCTCAATTAAACATTTAATTTTCGGTTTGTTTTGTTCGAGATAAATCTCTTTTTGTTTTCATACCTTGAATATTAGTTGCATTAAACATGTTTAGTGGTTCTATGTTTTAATTTTAATTTTAGTTTTATTTTATTTTATAAACAAGAGAGTTCATATACAAAATAACCAAAGGATAGAAGATATTATTTTGTTCTTAAGATGAGAGAGTATTGTTTGCTTTTGTATCTAAACATATTAGGTAGACAGTATATTTCTTTTTTTAGTTTTTACCTTTTATTATATGTTATTCGTAAATAAAATTAAAAAGCAGTAGTAGATATGTATATTTTCTTAAAAAACTCCTTATTTCAAAAAGCACAAATAATTTAGTGAAATAAGGAGTGATAATATGTTATATCATCAATCATTAGATCAGTTCAAATGTCAAAGACTGAATAATAATTAAATAATTTATAAAAGGTTTATGACTGACTATTTGTTTTCCACCAAAACAAGACCTTTTATGGAGATTTCAGTTTCGGTTTCGGTTTCGGCCGAAACTGAGACCAAAGCCAAAATTCGGTTTCGGTTTCGGCCGTAAAAACTAGTTTCGGTCGGACACTATAGTCGAACAATTCTTCTCCCTCACCCTCGTGGTTCTCTAATATTTCTAGCCGCGTTACAACATAATTATAAGAAATGCGTTCCTTTGGAGACTTCTTGAAATTGGTGAAGCCCTTCTTAATCTGTCCTTTGATATCTTTTAAGTTGCTTTTCCATTTTGTATTCTAAGTCTTTCTTGCCTGTATATTACAAGTGTGGTGTAGTGGTATTTTTCTAAGTGTCAATAAGACTAAATTTTTTAAGTGCGTTAAGTGTAAATTTTCTAAGTGTTTTCGATAACTTGTATATCGCTCCAAAATTGGTCATGGGTGGTGGGTCTCGTCGTTTTTATGAAAACTATTCCAAGTCCCGTCCAGCAACCATCCTAATTTTTCTAAGTCCATGAAATAACTCGAAATGCTCTAAGTCTCGAAACATGGCACTATTTAAGAGATAAAATTGTACTCACAGGACATGGACGCTTTTTGTTTTTCACTACTCACGCCAACGGTCCAGTGTTTCCAGTAATCAGCAATATTCCACTTCGATTCCTCCAACAGTGACTATGTCCTCAAAGCATGGACGTATACATCCATGCCTCAAAGTTATCCGCTTTAAATTTTGATACTACTAACGTCATCTTGTGTCAACTTTTGTAACTAACGCCTTTATACTTATGTGCTTCCAAAAACGCTCTTCGGCTCGTATGGATCATATACAATATCGGTACAAATATAACAAAGTACCTCAGAGCGAGAAAATTTATTCATCAAACACAGCTGGCTTATATACCTTTCCGTGAAACCAAACCATAACGCGATCTAACTCGATCCTAACGCCATCTATCGAGTGGTAGGTTAAACATGGGCAATAAATTATGTTGGGATTGAACACATTCTGAACACCTTTTCAAATATACCATCCTAAATTCTAATTCAATAAAGTCGACTCATAACCTGGTATTGGAAGCTTAAAAAAGCAATTAAATAAGCTATAACACCCGCTTACTATTAAGCAAGCCGTATGATTGAATATCAAACTCGTTTAAAAAGAAAGTAGGTATAATCATCTTAGCAAATTAAAGACAATAGTGTAAGATACTAACAGCTCTAGTCTCCTTACTTACAACACAGCACAGTATCTTGTCGGCTAGGCTACCTCAGATTAAAGAAGCCATGCAAAATTGTCCTGTCTTAATTTGTCCATCAACATACGAACGCCAACGTCTAGACACAAGATTTTATCATTATATCTCTATATTTAGTTAGCTCAAACAATTATTGGGCTTGTCTGTTATGAAATTCTCAATAGCAGCCCGGAATGCGCCCAGTAGACAGCGACAAGCTCGCCTACCCCTTTAGGAATATGCAGGCGTTAGTTTGCGCTATTATACACACCAATATTTATTACATACACTAATTAAGAATTGATATATAGAGAACCCAATATCTTACAAATAGTTTTATTTATTTTCAAGCATACTTTAATGTTTTAATCGCGCCGTCCAGTCACAGTTCATATTCTTTGGGATCACGTCTTTAATTAATAATAATATCTGCTCATACTTGTATTTGAATAAACAACATGTAACCGAAAGGTGTATAGCTAAACACGAAAATCAATTTAATACATAATAAATTGATTTTCATGTTTACCTGTACACTCGAATGTTTGCCAATGTTGCCCACGCCTCCGCTGGATCCAGTTGCTTGCTCAGTGTACACACCTACACCAGTTGGTAAGTTAATTAGTTTGTTGAGTTAGGACAATAGAAATAGTAAACCTTTGCACATTGAGCGTAAAAGTTTACTGCTGCTGTTGTTTCAAACCATCTTGATAATACGCGTAGTAAGTTAGTGGTTGCTTTGCCGTTGCTGTGGCGACGGGAGTTGTGAGTTCGAATCCCATACGAAATACTTAATTGTGTTGTGATCTACATAATATTATTGTTTTGAGTCTGGACGTGTGTCTGCTAGTACGTTTGCAAAGTCGGCACAGGAGTTTGAGCGTAAGGTAGGAGTTTTATTTAACAGAGACCACTAGCTTTTATTTTATTCTAGGAAAATAAAGACTTCTCATAAGACAAGTACGACAGGCTACACAAACTCAAATCACACAAACCCCTTACCCTATCTCAATTACTAAGTCTACTCTTGCTTGGCCTACGTGCATCATGACATTTACAAACTGGGACGATGAAAAGGTAAATTGCTCACCGCAGCAAATGTGCACCATACATTTTCTGTGGTCAATAATTCACCTTTATTTTAAACATTGTGACAATTTTCATAAATAATACTAATACTACGGATAACAGTCTCATGAATAGGAGAACCTTTGACCCGTTCAGAGATCAATCCCCGTACATTAAGAGAAAGTCAAAAATCTTTATGTTTAAAAAAATATTTAACTTTTATTAGACACGTCAATTTAGAATATTCTTATAATAATAGGAAAACTAAATAAAAACGTTGAATTGAAAAAAAGAACCAGTTTCAGGAATAACTTAAAGACCAACTAATTATCATTTACAATATTTCACGCAATAAAAATAATATGTATAGGAATTTTATTTCTAAATAATTTGTGACCGCGTAATATTCTTTCAAAGATATTTTTTGTTTAAATAACCCTATTAAATATATTAAATCTCTGATGTTAAATGTCGCTTGGAAGTGTCTAAATGACATTTATCACCAAAGATTATCATATAAGCACACACATTGACCTTTCAATCATTGATTTTTTGAAGGTCAGACCTGCAAGCTAGCTCTACTATTTTTTATAAGGCAATTGCTACAGCAGAGTAATATTAATGCCAAATGTCTTATCAAAGCACACTACCACTGTAAAGTTAGCTCTAAGCATAACTATGATATACAGAAATAAGTACCACGAATATAAACAGTGAGTTCTGGATATGACAGTACAATAAGGGTACAATAAGGGAAACATCTGAGGCAGACTGGCGCACCTATCTAAAGCTGTTTGTTTTTGTAATACATCTACCTATGTTTTTATTTTGCTGGCTCGATGTGCATGTTGCAACTGCCTTGTACTTTAGTATTATAAACTCATGTGAACAGTTGCTTTGTTGCCAATTAAGGGAAACCGGACTCGATGTTTCGGTCGGGCAAAGTATTATCGGATATTCCTCTTAAGATTTTATCAGTAAGAGCACAGAATTTGGAATTGCGTCTAGTAGACGGTACTGACTCATCACATATTACATATACGATTTGAAATATAGGCAGTGTCTATCTATATTCCAAATCTTGGTGCGACATACAAAAAAATGTTATTACACGAGCACTTAGATCTTCGATCTTCTATTTTTAACTAAAACTGACTGGGGTGGCTAGAGTGCCACGCATCGATTCCATGTTACACGCTCGATTTAATCGAGAACCAGATTGAATCGTTATGTCTATACCTAGGGTATCAAATATAAGCTATAATCGGATTATGATTTTCTGTTGAACGAGTACCACCACGATTACCACACGGTTATAACACAAGGGGATAATGCTCTAAGTTTAGACTAGACGTACGACTATTTGTGGAAGAGGAATCGATATAGGAAGTCAAAACGATCCCCACGACGATCGTTATAGATATTCATGACAGTTGGGACTGCTTTATGAGCTCTCCGAGGCGCAGAGTTGTAGCTTTTTATAATAGGTTACCCATTTTTAGGAGGACTGTTGCCTCGTGTATCCTTATTTGAGTACCTGAGCCATAAAACCATACTTTTTTATCTATCTTCATGTATTATTTACTATTATATAAAAAACCTATTAAAATAAATACCGATTCTACTTTTTGTATTCTAGCAATGATACTCTCGTTAATATCCTATATCAATACAATATATTATTTTGTAGTATCATGTATAAACGAGAATATTATATATGAGTCTTCTATCTACATCAGTCTATATATACACTCTCGCCACCCTAGAAATCGAAATTTCTTCGACAAGTCTTATTCTGTACTCCCTTAAACACAACTCAGTAGAAATATTATGTAGCGCGTAGCATTTCGCAGCACATTGTAGCGATTCGTAATACGACTTAGTACGGCGTAGTAAGTTGTGACATCGTATTATGCCTGTACCGTGTTAGCCAACTTTCTCAAATAAACAATTGTATCAGTAGAGAAGATTTTACAAAAGGTACAAATTACTCAGAAGTCAAACATGATTACAAATTCACATTATTAGAAAATTGTTACTAGTTTGAACCATTTGATGTGATGATATACATCTAGGTAGTTACAAAACAGTTGGAATAGAAGTAACTGTATTATATTCAAGGTCATCGTGTAATCCATACAGACTGCCCAAAAATGTTCATATAATTATGTTACACACAAGGCTATGCATTTACCTAAAATACATTAAAATAGCATAGTCTGTTATAAGTTACCTTAAGCGAATAAATTTTAAGTTTACCGTCTACAGCTCACGCGGCCTGAATATAGGGAATGCAAGTGAAAGTTTCACTGAGAGGTCGACGTAGCGCTGTGAGAATGTTCGGCGGCGGCGCGACGCGCGGCGCGCGGCGCGCGGCACTCCGCGGCCGCAGCGCGCGTCGACCGCTCGCTCCGCCACCACGCGTCGCCGCGATTCGCCCGCGCGAGAACTTCGACGACAATACGCGTAAACGTCCTGCGATCATGAATCGCGACAAAATAACGAATCGCGTGTGTCTTGTTTACTTTAAAAAGTTTGCTCACTTTTAACTTCAAGTGTGTCCAGGTTGACTTCGAATCTAAGTTAATCAAGTGCAGGCGGTTACACGCCGAACCAAATATTTCTCGAAATATGATGAACTCTGTAACGCTTACGGAGCACGGTGCTTTCGCCAGAGGCGACTAAGCGCGCGAGTTGTGATCGCTATGGCGGGTGTGAGCGCGGTCAATGCGCAATGGAGGCAGCGCTCGCAGTAGTCCGCGATGAGTCGCCGCGCGCTCGCGAGCGCCCCGCGCGCCGCGTGCATGGCGCTGGTGCTGCTGCTGCTGCACGCGCCGCCGCACGCGCCCGCGCGCACTCACATGCACAACTCCACGCACATGCTCGCGCACCGCGCGTTGCACGCTCACGCTCGCGCCGCGCTCACCGCGCTACGCTGGCTACGGCACGAGCACCGCGCGCACCAAACGCCCGGCCACCAGCTGAATTTCCATGGATACGAGTACGACCTGCTTAATATTTCGGCTATCTTCGAACCTAGAACCGAAACTGTCCGACCCGCCGATGTTTTGATGTTCGTGGAGAACCTGGCACCTGGTGCGCTTCATCGGTACAGGAGAGAGACTCACTCACTAATCGGTACATTCGACATATCGAAAATGTTTAAGAAGAGAAAATACAAGAGTAAACCAGTGGGAGAACTTCAGCCGAGTGCGTCATCACTTCAAGGTGGAGTGCCAGCTCCATACACCTATGACGTAGAGGCAGAGCGCACCGTACCGGGTGCTAGCCAGCAAGTGACTCCTACACGTATCCTGGAAGTTCTCTCTGAAGCCCCGTCTGCCATCAGAAGTACAGAGCAAGCGGTGACCGACATTGAGGTCAATACTTTTACGATCCCAGCACGCATGCTGCCCACGGAAAGTGATCATATTGTAACTACAAAAATGCTGGAGATGACCGTTAAACCTGGGTCAAAACCAAAAACTTCGAGGAAACTAAAGAATAGTTCAAAGGCAACAACCACCGAACCGAGCGACGTGCGACGAGAAACAAGAGTCATTGCTAAAAAGAAAAATTCTGAGAACGAGACAGTGTGGCCCGTGAAGCATGCAGCTGTTGTCGAGGGTGACATTATTCTCGGTGGTCTCATGATGGTAATTTTGCTTCGAATATACAACGTCAATAGGATACAAATGGTGGAAGATATTTTAGTAAATGTGAGTTCAGTAGTGTGACGCAGTGCTTGTGTTATGTGTGCAGGTGCACAGTCGGTCTGAGGGTGCGACATGCGGGCCAGTGATGGCGCAGGGTGGCGTACAAGCACTAGAGGCAATGCTATTCGCGCTAGACGCTGTGGCGCGCTCAGGCGTATCACCACCCGCCGTCCGCATCGGTGCACACGTTCTCGACGACTGTGATAACGATACCTATGGACTCGAAATGGCGCTCGATTTCATCAAAGGTAAATAACGGAACCCTCAGCCCGATATGCTGCAATCGACTGGACTGTGATTCTGATTCTAATAAAATCGTAGGTTCGATAAGTAACATCGACGACGCCGAGTACGCATGCAATGCGACGGCCGTTCGTAAGGTGATCTCTGGTGTGGTTGGTGCTGCATCCAGTGTCACATCTGTGCAGGTTGCTAACTTACTGCGCCTGTTTCGGATACCCCAGGTTCGTATCTTTCCACTTGCTTATCTTGTGTTTGTACAGCACGTAACGTTTGCTCATCTGTACAAAGGTTTCTTTCTTCTCGACATCGCCGGAGCTATCAAACAAGGCGCGCTTTGAGTACTTCACACGCACAATCCCTTCGGACTTGCACCAGGTGCGCGCCATGGTAGAAATCGTGAAGAAGCTTGGCTGGCGTTACGTCTCCATCATATATGAGGAATCTAACTACGGTATCAAAGTGAGAGCCTTGCCTATCTTTAATTCAATAAGATGTAATAGCTGCCGGCCGCTGTTTCACCCACGTTTATGATAACTGCACCGCTCCCGTAATATTATATAGCCTGTGTAATTTCTGGATAAAATAGCTTTCTAATGATAAAAGAATTTATTAAATTGGTCCTGTAGTTTTTGAGTATACTCTGGACAAACAAAATACATAACTTTCCTCTTTATAATATTGGTACAGATTTTGCTTAGACTCATTCCTATTTGTAATATTCATACTTCATACAAGAATAACATAAACTATCTAGTGTGTGTATATCAAACGTTAGAGCAAGTTACATTACAGCTAGAAAAGCTTCAGCAGCTGAAAACACACAACATGTGAAACATAAATTATAAGAACATTTTCACTCCCTTTCTACATACAAGAATAACACTAACTACAACGTTAGTTTGTATAGATGTCTGACTAGATATATTATACCTAGGGAAAGTTCGCTTTACTAACATACTAAACATACACCACATTGTTCTGTCAAGTCTTAGAATACCCGAAATAATTAAAAATCTATTGTGTCTGTCTTAATAGCTTAAATAATTGACAGCCTCACGAAACCTGGCTCGCCTCCTTTTATATGATAAAACAAGACTGATTTATAGACTACTGCCTATCCCTCTTCGGCTATACATAAGCATAAGAGCATAAGTTTATTTATGTATGTAGATCAAGAGATTCAAAAATATATTGGCAGACTCGAACACTATCTTTGTAAATGGTACACAATGTTATGATATAAGTAACATATGCACCAAACGAATATTTACGATAGTGCAAATTAAAAGAAATCTAGTAATAGTTTTATCGGATCGAATCAAGTAATTATTTATCAGGTTTTAATCAAGGAATAAAATGTTTGCTTATAAAATCCAATATCGATATTTACTGCCAAAACGTAATAAAATTTAATCGATGCTGCTTTTCTTCTAATGCTGTACGAATAATAAATAATCCTTGCCAATATTTTTGATATAATTTATAATAATATACAATATTTATGTATGTATAAAACAAACAGTTCAGTACCTTTTTCTCCTCTGTTTATCAACCAATTTACTTTTACCTTTACCTTTGGAAACAGTTCATTATTGCCATGCAAATAAACATAAGTTTTTTTTTAATTTTCAGTAATGATTATGGTTGTGTTTCGACCGCTGGGCGAACACAGGATATAAAAAGAGAAATTCTGACTCCCTAAATTATCCCTGACTTATCGAAGCCCAGCCTTACTAACTTTCTTAGTAAATAAATAGAATTTTCAATATTGACATGAAATTTGCTAATTACGTTCAGTAATAACTATTTTCAGGATATTTCGATATTATTTCAAGAAAGATAAAAAGCACTAAACAACTAAAGTCCAGCAGCGGTCGAAATCGAAGGCAAAAATTAGTATACCTATAGATATAAAAGACTTACTATTATTGATTGTTAAATTCAATAACTGCGTGTTGAGCAGAAGTGACATGAATTCGAAATAATGCTAGCTGTTTGTTGTACTACAATTATTATTACATAATATGTGTGACACTTTTACACGCTTACGTAATCGCCAGATTATTCATTTCCATAGAGCAATTTCAGCGAATACACGACAGCGTAAACACTCTCATATTATTTTATACTAGACTAGTTTTACCCACGGCTTCGCTCGCGCAAAGGTAGATTAGGTTAGATTAGTAACAGTTCGTTTGTATGTCCTTTTCTGTTCCTCCGACAACGTGTGTGCGAAAATTCAAGACGATCGGTTGAGTAATTAAGGCGTGAAAGCGTAACAAACAAAAAAAATCACATTTGAATTTATAATATTAATAAGGATAGAAGAAAATCCCTGCCATACTATACAAAATTAAAGACAAACATTCTTAAGACATTTATTAATAGCGCGTGAATAGTGGTGCCACCTTGTTGTTGCTCATAGGCTACGATAACCCGCTTACCTACAGATAAGCCAAATGCTCGTTTGCCTACTTGGTTTATATAAAAAAAAATTGTATAACTTTGAATATTTGGATGAATCTTTCTTACTCGAATAATAAAAAAGATTTTATTTAAGTCCCATAACGAAACTTAGACCTTTCTCTTTAATGTTGGACTAAAGGTAATGTCTGAACATTTAAACATACGTACATAGTATCACGCCACTTCTTCGTTTCATTTCGCTAACCAAGGTGGCACGTATTACCTCTTATCGGGCACAGTTTTAGACTCCGTGCTGCTACAGAGATGTTCTTATCAAAAAAACACAATAACAGTTTCCACGATTCGTGAATTGAAAGCAATCTGTAGGTTCATCTATTTGTACTGCGCTTTAGTAGTGACGAGAACATCACATTCAGATACAACTGCGTACGGAGGAAAATATCGTTCTCTTGATTATACCTAAATATTTACGAAAACCGTACATCGTTATATTTGATTGCAAAGAGTAAGTACACGCTTGTCTCAACTCACGTACACACTCTCATATTACTATCTCATCTGTCATCATATCTATATTTCATTAATTATAGCTGCAGTTGCTCTCGAGAACAGTACATTTTCTAGATGAAATGTCCAAATCTGTAGACCTGACAGACCTAAGGTATATGCAAAATTGCATGATGACCGGTCGAGTAGTTATGGCGTGAAAGCGTAACATTTAAATTAATTCATATTCGCGTTTATATTATTAGCAAGTACCTAATCCTTATCCTAATGGATTAGGTGTAAGTGATGAGTCTGAATTTGTCAAACGAATTACAAGAACGTTTTGCAGACACTATTACAATATTACAATTCACATTTCCTTACAATAAATTGATGAATATATTTGTGTATTCCACAACCGCGTGATTAAGCACAATATATGAATATTAATAATTTGTGAGTTTATTACTGTGTACAATTTCAGTAATGCCTATTTGTACAGGTACTTAATTGAGACTATTAATTTTATACATTGATTGATCAATCGCATATTATTAATCACGAAAGTAACTGTAGGTTTATTACATTTATACAGCTAAACAACTCAACCGATTCGAAAGAAATTTGACTATATCGTAGAGCTGAAATCAGGTGCTTCCTCTGTGGTTACTTGTATAAATCGCATTAGATAATAGAATACATATTTATATGGATTTTCGTAACATACACAGTTAATTACATCATTAAAACTATTTATATTTAAGTTTACATTTACCCCGACGTTTTGGTTGCTTGCTTGCTGAGACTAAGATGGTGGTTTCCCCGTGAAAATGGCTGCTGGACAGAAACCGAAACGTCGGGAAAAGCAAATTGAAATAGCTTAAATAGTAATAAAGTTATCTCATCTTCTATACTAATCTTATAAAGAGGAAAGATTTGATTTTCTATGTTTATAAGGGTTTAATACAAAACAGATCAATCGGTTTTAATTTAAATTATTTCACCAATAGAAAGCTATTATCACCGAGTAAACATACCACTTACTATTTTTTTTAAAAGTACTTTTACTAAAATAACCTCAGCTACTTTTACGCGAGCAAAAGCTAGTTGTAAAATAAAATTAGGTTACATATTTGTGTAATTTCTATCTAGGTTTTATTGTGTAGAATTTTAATTATAAAATTACACATATTTTATTTACGCATGACTAGGTCAATGTTGGTTTTGTGGCTTACGATTTTCTACTTGCGACATCCACACATTGTTAAATGTAGCTATTTATTTCATGATTCTAGCTAGTTACCCTCAAGTGTCTACCAGAATTTCATCCTGTAATCACTTCTCTTTAACTTGTGATGTCCTCGAAAACGTATACTAATATTTTTATAAACAAACACTCCACTATTTGAGATCTTTTTTAAAATCTTTCTACAAAACGCCTTATAAAAATCAATTCATTTTACTTTTAATGCTTTCAGTTACAAAAATACGACACTTTAAAATATCACGTTTGGAAATGGAATTTAAAGAGAGAGCGTTTAAAATAGATACAGTAACGAACGAAGTAATTTAAAATTGTACTTCTACGTCTGTACTGTGTTAATTACTTGAAGGGAGGTTAATTACTTACACCATTTTAGTCTTAGAAGTCATATAGTCATAGAATATAGTCTTAATTATAGACCTTGAACTCCCATGGTTGCTAATACGAGTATATTTAATTCGAAATAGTACAAGTCTATATTGTTGAGTGTTAACTCGAATATCATTTAATCGATTAGATGGCGTAATGGTTAAGGTGAATACACTACACTACACCGAGTGTTGTGGATTTGAATCCCACACGGGACAAACATTTGGGTGACCCGCAAATTATTGTCCTGAGTCCCGGTATTCTTTGTGTCTGTTGTTTGAATGTTTGTAGAGTCCCCCGCGACATAAGAATATTTCTAGTGCAGAGTAGTCTTCTCAACAAAACGAAAAAAAAAGCAATCAAATTTAATTTTTATTATACATTTATAACCAGATCCAAGGACATTAAAAGACCAGGTCCATGAAATGTGTTTGTGTAAATATCTCTATCGAAGCTTTAAACGGAATGCTTACCAAGCTTGCTCTTGCGTCACTAATAGATTCTATATGTTTGCATTTTTCACGGCTCAGACACTTTGTCTGTCTGAGCCGGCGCCTAATGGACTGAAATCTAAAGAGTAAAAGTGTCGTATTACTTAAGCCCAATAACGTGGCTCAGTCCCTAGTTTCAGTTTAAAATAGTTGTGCAGACCTTTTTTTGCATAGGCTTAATCTGACAAGTCTTAGAACAAAATCTAATGTGTATGACCACCGGTGTACCGTTGCGACTCAATAGGCTAATGTCTCCACAGCCAATGCATTCAGTGTTGAAATAATTCCCGCATGACGAGTAATACCAGACATTTAGACGTTTACTAACATTATAAATGTGAAAGTGAATTTGTTTATTTGTTTGTTACGCTTTGACACCTTAACTACTCGACTGATCGTCATGTAATTTCGCATACACGTTGTCAGAGATACAGAATAGGACATAGGATACCTTTCATCTAAAAAAAAAGTACTGTTATAACCTAACCTACATTTATACGAGCGAAGTCGCGGGCAAATTCTACTCTTACTAATATTACAAATGTGAATGATTGTGAAGCTATTGGGAGTCCTTTTTACTCAATCGCGCGTAAACCGTTTAACGGATATGGTTGAAACATAGCTCACACAAGGATCAAATCCTGTATTAACATATAGGAGAGTTCTTTTAATTTTGATATGTTTGTTAGTTTATAAGTCTTCTTCTCCCTAGCCTTAATTATTCCCAAGTCACTTGGGGTCGGCTTTTCTAGTCTAACCGGATTTGAGTGGATATCAGTTTTTACACGGAGCGGCTGCCACCTGACCTCCGCAACCCGAAGGCTAACGATACCCTAAGGCTAGACCAGTGTCAGGATATTATAGGGCACTGACCTCCCAATAACGACTGCCATAGATGTTCATGGCAGCCGGGACCGACGGCTTAACGTGCTCTCCGAGGCACGGAGCAGGCGATAATTGTCAATCAAAAGGCACATAATTTCGAAAAGTCATATAACTGCCGAAAGTCGTAGGTGCGCGACGTGGGTTCGAACCCGAGACCCTCTGCATTGCAGTCTGTTGGTCTCCCCACTAAGCTATCACTGCTTGTTAGTTTATAAGTGTGTATCCTAGTTTTAATATATTTTTAATTTAAAGATACCAAACAGTTATTTTCTTAAATTTTACTCATTCAAATTAAAATAGGTACTTGCTTAATGCCCTATTTCACAATTCCCAAATACCATTTATCCATCAGATAAAACTTTTGCCATCACTCTAATTTACCCTAACAAGAAAACGACAGCATGCAACTTATAATTTCGATACTTTTATTTAATTGCTTTGAAAATAGCTGTAAGCAGTATCGAGACTAAATGAAATATCAATGAACTGAAAATATCAAATACTTTTCTAGCGATTACTCTCAGAACTAAAGAAATGCCCGCAGTATTGCACGTCGAGTAGATAGCTTTGTGAGCGTATGAAGGCACGCGAGCGGCCTTTATCCTTTTACGGCATTTATTTCATTTAGTTTCTTAGCATTTTATCTACCTACATTTTTGTCAGCGTTATAGATTAGTAGTGTTAAGGGGGTTTTTATACATCAATGTGTTAAGGTTTAGATTCTGCTTAGAGCACACACGTTACAGCACGTTACACAAAAGTAAAGTCCTAATTTTAACGACTACTTAATGAATAGTCTTATCGTCTTAATTATATATATGCTTCATTCAATTGGATAAATACTTTTATGAAGATACATTAGATAATAGTCTAGTACCCTATTTTATAAGTCTTATTTTTATAAGTATTTGCTGTTGCAAATTCTTATATAAATAATATTTATGGATAGTAGTCCTTTCGATGATTTTCGACGATTAGATGTTCGCAATAGTTGTAAAATTCATAATTATTCGTTTTCATTGCACTTCACTATCTTTTGCCGTGCCCGACGAGATCCATAATTGTTCTCTTTACATTTATAAGACCTGTATATACATTTTAAAGTGCAATAAAGGAATTGAATTAAATTGATCTATCATTACAACATGATCACTATATATTATTATAAAACAAAGTCCCCCGCCGCGTCTGTCTGTCTGTTCGTGATAAACTCAAAACTACTGAACGGATTTTCTTGCGGTTTTCACCAATTGACAGAGTAATTCATAAGGAAGGTTTAGGTACACCTAATGTACTAACGAATTATACATAATTCGTGAAGGTTTTGTACTGTCCGTGCGCTTGTCAGCTTGTCGCTAGTTAATTAATAACAAAAGAATCATACTATCAACTAAATAAATTACGTTAAGTCAAAATTTATTAATTTTAGTACCACTGACAAGTTTCTATACACAGCAAATAGGAAATTGGAAAACATTCTAAATAATGCTGGCAAACATTTATAATAGCTAAAATAACAATATTGCCGGGTACAGGCTTTCGAGGAACTGGAGACACTGTTGGCGCGTAACGACATCTGCATCGCTGTGAAAGAGAGGCTTGTGAAGGATTCTGGCGAGGCAGACGAGCTCGCGTATGACGCCATCGTAGCGCGTCTTCTGACCCGACCAAGAGCTCGAGGTAATATAACGTAAAGGATGCGTAAATACATTGATTGATTCAAAAATTATGCAATTTCATATCGTGCAATACGTTGCATCATATGGAATCACTTCGAAAACCAACCGAATATTCAAATGTATTTCGTGTTAGGGATTAACAATAATATTAATCGAACGAATCGAAAATTATTCGAGTAAGCCAGCTAGAATATAATATTCAATTTATGCTATTGGTATAGTTTTTGTAATATAACAATTTCAATTTTAATTCTTTTTTGTGTAGTTACTCATTCGTGTTCCATGTTTTATCTCCTACTGTCCCACTTGTTGATTAAAGTTTGATCATTATGTCGCAGGTGTAATCGTGTTTGGCTCAGATCAAGAGGTGGCAGGTGTCATGGCGGCTGTAGGCCGAATGCGCGCCACAGATGCTTTTGGTTGGGTGGGCTCCGATGGTTGGAGTGCGAGAGCGCTAGTATCCGACGGCAACGAGGCCGCTGTAGAGGGCACCATTAGCGTACAACCGCAGGCCAATATTGTGCACGGCTTCCGTGAATACTTCCTAAACCTCACCGTCGAAAACAACCAAAGGAATCCCTGGTTTGTCGGTAATTTATTTGTCCTTAAGATTTCTATGAAATCACTATTAGTTTGCAGCAAAATGAGTAATACAACATGATATAAAATTATTTCAGAGTTTTGGGAAGATCAGTTTAAGTGTCGGTATCCAGGTAGCGCGCGCACGCCGTATAATGTGCAGTACTCGCATGCGTGCACGGGCACTGAGAAGTTGTCTGCAGACAACATCGAGTTTGAGGCGCAGCTGCAGTTCGTCACCGATGCTGTCCTCGCCTTTGCCTATGCCATCAGGTCCGTACGTCTTTTACAGTAAGTAGTTATCGCTGGCTTCTGTATGCTGACCTTCAGGGTTTGTTTTAGGGACATGCATGTGGAGCTGTGTGGGGGCAAGCCGGGTCTGTGCGAAGCGATGCGACCTGCTAGCGGTGCCACGCTTTTGCGGTACCTGCGACAAGTGCGCTTCACAGGTTTGTAATATCATATAACTTAAGTATAAATATCGTTTCCTTCTTTTTATATAACTTACATACCCGCAACTTCTTCCATGTGTTTGAGCTTGGTTGCGAATGTATGTATAAAAACTTAAATACTTTAGGTGTATTGTTTACAAAGCCGTAGTCTAGTTTAATACTATTGAAAAACTCTAAATGACTGATTATTATTTATACTACAGGACTGAGCGGAGACGAGTTTCACTTCGATAGTAATGGCGACGGACCGGCGCGCTACAACATCCTACACTTCAAGCAAGTGTCTCATGGCGTCTACCGGTGGATCCGAGTGGGCCGCTACCTTGACGGAGAGCTGGAACTCAATATGGACGGTGACGCACTTGATACTCTCAAATGTGGATTAGTTTAAGCGTACTGGATCTGTCACTGACGAGATTTTATTTATGTAGAAATACAGTTCAAGTGGAACGAGCGCCGTCCACCAGAGTCGGTGTGCAGTGCTGAATGTGAACTTGGACAGGCCAAACAATACGTAGAAGGGGAGAGCTGTTGTTGGCACTGCTTCAACTGCACGCAATACGAGGTTTGTATATCACCTGTGTGTGTCATATATTTTGCGATAGTGTGATGATAGAAGGAATAAGAGAAAGCGGTAGGCCAAGGAGAAGTTATATAGACCAGCTTAAAGAAAAGCGAAAGTCATGTCGTACCGAGAGGTCAAAGCAATGGCATAGAACAAAGAGACATGGAAGAGGCTCCATCGACAAGCACAAGGCTCTGAAATAGATTGATGATGATGAGCATAATGTTAAAGTGTGTGTGTCTCACAGATTCGGTCCCCGGAGAAAGAGACAGCGTGTGAAGTATGTCCGTTGGGTACGCTGCCGGGTGCGGCGCGTACTCTATGTGCGCCCGTGCCTGAATTGTACCTGCGACCTGATTCACCTGCTGCTATCGGTGCCATGGCCTTCTCCTCGCTCGGTATACTGCTCACGACGTAAGTGTGCCTTTATACGTGTGTTTGTGTGAGTGCGAGTTGGAGTAATAATGTGCTGATGTGTACAATGACAGGTTCGTAGCGAGTGTCTGGGCGGTACGTGGAGACACACCTGTGGTACGAGCTAGCGGCCGAGAACTGTCCTTCGTGCTGCTGGCTGGCATCATGATGTGCTACCTCGTCACCTTCGCCCTTGTCTTCCGACCCACCGATGTCCTCTGCTCTCTTCAACGGTAGCTATCAATTTCGATGATATTACTCAAGTTATGCGGTCTTCGATTATACTTTCTTACTCTATTTTTATTACAGATTTGGAACTGGCTTCTGTTTTACTGTGGTGTATGCCGCACTCCTCACAAAAACGAATAGAATAGCGCGCATTTTCGACGCAAGCAAGCACTCGGCAAGAAGACCTTCTCTGATATCGCCCAAATCGCAGCTATTCATTTGTTCTGTCTTAGTATCTATACAGGTAACTATAAAATCTTCATATGGATTCGGTAAACACTTAGCTTAGTGCTAAATCCTGTACGTGTGTTCTAGGTAGTCATAGTAGTGGTATGGCAGATCATATCACCGGCGCGGGCTATTCACCACTATCCGACGCGCGAAGACAATATGCTGGTATGCGACTCTTACGTAGACGCGTCATACACCATCGCTTTCTTCTACCCAATCGTGCTCATCGTAGTGTGCACGGTGTACGCCGTCCTCACACGCAAAATACCTGAGGCCTTCAACGAAAGCAAGCACATTGGTGAGACCTACACCTTACATTCTTTAACGTGACGTCTGAAATTCTGCCTAACGTTCGTTATTAATTGATTTTGTATTCCAGGTTTCACGATGTACACGACATGCGTGATCTGGTTGGCGTTCGTGCCGCTATATTTCGGCACGGCGAGTCACGTGCCGCTGCGCGTCACCAGCATGGCTGTCACCATCTCGCTTAGCGCCAGCGTCACGCTCGTCTGCCTTTTTTCACCAAAGGTATGCACTGTGACATGGAACACAGCCTTTTTATGTTGTGTGCAGATTGTCGATTGTATACCTAACTAAAGCTTTTGTTCCAGCTATATATAATAATTGTGAGACCAGAACGCAACGTGCGCGCGAGCTTGATGCCACCGCGCTGGCGTTCTGTGGGTGCTGGGGGCGCAGGTGCCACGGGAGCCCTAGGACGAAGTGCGGCGGGCGGAGCTGTGTGCGCGGCGCTCGTCGGCACCGCGCCGTTACCGCGAGCACCTGATCTAACGCCCTCTACTGACCTATCCACACTTAATGATACAGGTACGGCACTATTAAAAAACTTTAACAACACTTTTTTATTTTCACTTAAACCTTTAATTTTGCAAAGCTAAACCCAGGTTTAAGTCTACTGTGAGAAAGTACCTTCACCCTACGGAAAATAGCAGCAAAACAATGTTGAAAGCGCATCCCGCGCTTTAGTATCAGCGAGGATCAGTGTACGCATGTGGCGGCCTTCATATTGCAGGCGATAATTTTCGACAATAATGGTATTTAACCGGTATCAGCAGTGGGAGCAGCACACTAACAACCAAACGCTATAGATTTTTGATGATGTCTAGCATTCCAACAACTAACAACCACCTTAGTGCTATAAAAGAATGAAATGTAGTGACTTAAACTTCTTTTTATGTTTTCCTAGAAAAAACGAGCTCGGCGGACCGCCAAGTGCAGACCGATGAGACGGCGCTTTTTCCACGACTAGCGCGCCGCGAGCCTGAAGGGAATGGCGTGCGTCTAGACGCTAGACGGCTAGCGGAACTGCGTGCGGGTCTCCCGGACTTTAGCGGGATGGATACGCGTGAGGCGATAGCGCCGCCGCCTGTAGCCGTCGCCGTAGCCATCGTCGGCGCAGAGATACCGTTATAGCGCGGCGGGGAGCGACGCGATCGCCCGCGTACGCGCACGCGCCCGCGACCGCGCCGCCTTCCCGTGCTCGTGTGAACTTGTAAATATAGGTACACAGCGCGGGTGGCGTTTATATTGTTGACGGTGGAACCTGTTATAATAGAAATCTATTTATGAACTTGTTTTAAATAGGCAAGTAATGTGCCAAAACGACAATGGTCGACATTGTAAATATTAGCCAATGTATATGTGTAATACTAACACAAATAACAGAACGAACCAATTTGTGATATTAGATAAGATACAATTTAAATAATAAATATCTATTATAAAATGCGAGCTTTTTATTGTTATTCTTGAGTACCTACTTACACTTACCAATTAAACTAATTGAAAGAATACCTACATAATGAAGTCACACAAATATTTAGTTATCGTAGATATCCATTTCATAAGGATCAATACCCTAACTTATTACGGATTACAAGCCGTCTATCTATCTTTTATATATACTATTTACAAATAGATAGTACAGCAAATCTGTTAGGTATAACAAATAGTAGCCAGCTGCAATATTCACAGAATATATCTGTATAATATATTATTATTTAGTATTAAAATTAAAATTTATTCTAATTCCATTTGCTTTATAAGTGATGATAATAAAACAGCACATATTATGGCGAAATGATTTAAGTGATTACCTCGACACTGCTAGCATGCATGTTGTTTATTGAGACAACTATTTATGAAGTAATCCATAAAACCTTTCTTTAAGTCCGTAATTATGATTTATTGATTGTAAAGTTGCCCATGAATCAGGGATTACGTCTAGTGCTATTTTATTATAGAGCTCTTATATTCAAAAATATTTCTATAGTAGAAATATTGTGTCTCACATTTTTCTGCCAAGTTTACTGATTTTATATTTATTTAGATAATTTATTTAGATAACACTGAGTCACTATACTAGCAAAGATACTCAATCCCATACAACAATCTTGGACATGCCTAACTCTGGCTATTCTAGTTGCTATTTTGTTACCTATCATTTTACACTAGATGGCAGTAAAAAACTAGCGCTGCTGCTGCCATCTACCCGCCACAAGTACACATATCGAATCCTATTTGATACCAGCTCATAAGAGATGGCGTTGTGACAGTAAAACGGGTACATGATTGTTTACCACGGATAGCATAGTAATATAAAAGTTACAAGGTTACAGCAAAAGTTACAAGGTTTTCTTGGTACAAGGTCCATAACTACTAAAGAAAAAATATAAATAGGTATAAATCGAAGAAAATAATTTATTTTTTTATTAATTTTCCCAGCTATAAAATGATGTTTAGTTACACTCATTTTCATATGTGCTCTTTATGAAAACTCACACTGTATAGATATTATAATCATATTAAAAAAAATAGGTAGGTACGTCTACGTACCTATCTATTGTTACGTGACTTCAAATTCGTAGGATTTTTTTTTACATCTACGTTCCTATCTATTGTTACGTGACTTCAAATTCGAAGGATTTTTTTTAAATATAATTATAACATCTATATAATATGCAAAATAATACAAGTGTTAATAATTATGACATGATTAAAAAATTACGGGCATGACAAATAATCTTATACTATACCGAGTCAGTTGTTTATTTAAACTATTAATACATTGTGTTTTAGTGAGTATATCAATAATAATTAATGAATATTGTGGTACTTAATTATTTAAGTAAATAAAAATCACTTTATTATTCATGATAGATGCGATATGTAGACCGGGGACAATTAAAACACGTCATGATTGCAACAACGTCAATTTCTCGAAAACCATGATACCTACGAGTACGTCTGTAACGCGTCGTTCGTTGCTTCGTCGGCCATGTTTGGTCTTTTGGTTAGTACGGCTCATAGATAAGACACTATATACTGGTACGGCTCGAGTCAGCGAGTGATACTGTCGTGCACAGGACTCCTTGACGAATTTCGCGCCAAAAAGTTAGTATACACACCTTTTTTATTTTTGTTATTACCTATTCAAATCTTGATTTTTGACAGTTTATCCTAATTTGGAGCCTTGCTTAACTACTTGAGGGTGTGTTAGTTACTGTTGATTAATGTTAAAGGCAATATCAAACAAAATATTGAGTGTTGAAGTAGAAAATGTGATATGGGTACATTTGAAACAAACTGTCTGTGGACGTTTGAAACATTTCAACCGTACCCCTTTTCTACCCGATTGCACAAAAGGAGGGTTGTGTTTTCTCGAGTGTAAATAATTCATGTTTGTTAATTCGACGCGTCGGTTTAAATTAAATAAAGGAAGACAAAATTAAAATGTATTTAATCACTAGGTGTCCCGCGCGGCTTCACCCGCGTAATTTTGCTTGCAACTTTCTTATATATTTTTTTTTCATAAGAACCTTTCCTGACAATAACAAACACAATAAAAAAATAATTTGCGAAATCGGTTCAGCCGTTCCCGAGTTTTGCGCTTAGCAACACATTTAGCGATTCATTTTTATTTATATAGATAGTCGCTTATATAAAATGACATCTGATCGATATCCTGATAACTTTGACCTCCCTAAAATTGAGTAGGAAACATAAAATTAATTTCTTTCATCTTTTCTAGAGATGCGAGACGAGAAAACGAATACATGTGACAGACAGTAGTTCCAGAAACATGTATGATGAATTGTTAACGGGTAAATTGTTGAGGAAGGCTGCAGGCATGTTCTGTTTAGACCACGTCTCATTAGCATAATATAGTAATAAGAGAGAAAACGCACTAGAAAATACTCATGTTGACGATATAACAATGGGTTATAATTTGGCAAAAAAAATATTTACGCTTGCTCAGGAAAACGAGATGGTCACTTACGCAATCAAATCAGCTGATATTTACTTTGGATTAAAGTTAAGTCAGTAGATATACGATTGTTATAATTGAAACATTGTTATGATTAAAACAAGCCATTTTGTATGAGACTGGATTACCTTTTTTCTCTTGTCAATATAGCACCAAGCACAATAGGATATTAAGTCTGTCTATTATGTGTAATAGTATCCAATAGTACAAATTAGAACACTAAAATTATATAAATACGATATATTTTGAGTTGTTTATGTTGAAGATGTTTTTCTGATTATAATTTTCTAAATATTAATGTTAAGACTTGTCACGATCTCAATTAGTAACTTAGTGGTTAAGGAATTTTGTTAAGATTGGTTAAAACTTTCTTTTAATTCCTACATACTGTTTCGTCCGTCCTTGGAGTGGGGTCAATAGAACTACTGTGCCTGGTCTTGTTTAATAGGTGATTGTAGGTTAACTATTTGAGGTAGAGACATATATTACATTTAATTTAATATCTAGATAACTACTCTTTCACCGACATAAATATGAGGGATGCGTGTTCTATAGATAATGCACTGCAAATAGTTTAAGGAAAATTGTTTCATTGTCCCCGGTCTCCCCTACTAATCCTAAACCTATAAAACGCTCTTCATGATTTGGTATGATTTTATTTAAATATTCCTATTTCTAAATAATTATTAAGTAGATATAAGGATATGGCGGCGACGCCCAACAAAATTTTGTCATGTAATATTACATTGGAATATTTATTACAATATCATAAAATATCAACGCATTAATAGTACCTTAGTAAAATGTGATAATGTTCGACACGAATGTGATGTCATTATATCGTCAAGTGGCTTCAACAACAGGTAGAAGCAAAACACAACTTATTTTTAATTGCTCAAAGCATCTATTTCTCGAAGTAAAATAGTGTGGCGACTCCGCACAGACGAAGAAGTTCAGCCTACATTTAACAGATGGCGATACAATCGCACTTCACATGATGTCATATTATTCTGCATCGCACAAGTGAAGCTTACACAGCGATTGAGTATACTATATACAAGCTCCCGACATCAACCGTCGGGCCGCGGCCCGCCAGGCACGATCAACCCTCCTGTAGGCCAATTCACGTATTTAAATGTGTTTACTTGCAGTGCAGTTGCAGTTAAGTTTCGATCAAAAAAGCTCTTTTCGTATTCACGTAATTTTGACAGCTGATGTTTCAGATACAAAATCCGACGTAAAACTTAACTGCGACTGTATACGGACTGCATCGAAACTCGACCGGTGCGTCGAGATATTACGTGAATTGGCCTACTGGTCGGAGGATCCTCCCTTTCTGTTGGAGGGACTTCACACCCTGTTTCTCCACATTGGTGACCCCGACGTGATCATCCAGCACCCGACGTGATCCACCTCCTGACGTCATCCAGCACCCGACGTGATTGAAAGCAACCTTCACGGAGCAGATCAGCAGCAGCAACCATCGCCATCGTCTTCACTTCTCTCACACAGCACTTCTCCAGATGAGCAGTAATCAAGTCGCAGTCAGCTAGCCTTTTCGGCCTCAACAGGGACCACTACACGCCTGCAGCGAACGCGCGGCCTGGTCTTCCCTACGGCCTCACCAGCGTCAAGGCTCAACCCACTGCACACACGGTCCACGCAAGCAGGGCACTTCACTCGCGGTCAACGCAGCAGCCAGCCACGACGCAGCCGCTCAACGCACTTCGACTCCGACTCACTGGGGCACACGCACCGCTCCCCGCACTTCGACCCCGACTCACCGAGGTCTAGCGACACACAGTTCCGACTCACTGGAACTAGCGACACACAGTTCCGACTCACTGGAACTAGCGACACACAGTTCCGACTCACTGGAACTAGCGACACACAGTTCCGACTCACTGGAACTAGCGGCGACCTTCACTGGCACTGGCAACGCTCTTCAGCAGCATCGACAGGTTCTTATCAACCTGATCGACCTTCGGTCTTGGGGTGGGATACTGTGGCGACTCCGCACAGACGAAGAAGTTCAGCCTACATTTAACAGATGGCGATACAATCGCACTTCACATGACGTCATACTATTCTGCATCGCACAAGTGAAGTTAACACAGCGACTAAGTATGTATACAAGCTCCCGACATCAACCGTCGGGCCGCGGCCCGCCAGGCACGATCAACCAGCCTGGTCGGACGATCCTTTGTGTTGGAGGGACTTCACACCCTGTTCCTCCACAATAGTATTACATCGTTTCGTACTTGGCCTTGTAGTGCGGAGGTAGGCAGGGGTTACCCTGCGCCCGCACCCGGCGCCCGCACCCGGCTCATGCGATCCTGTGAAATGAAACATAACAAACATATTATGCGTTTTAAAGACTTGTAAAAAACATAAAAGTGCCATCTAGTGGCCTATATCTATACTTCTATATCTATACTTCTATACTAATATTATAAAGCTGAAGAGTTTGTTTGTTTGTTTGGTTGAACGCGCTAATCTCAGGAACTACTGGTTCGAATTTGAAAATTATTTTAGTGTTGGATAGCTCATTTATCGAGGAAGGCTATAGGGTATATAACAGCATGCTACGACTAATAGGAGCGAAGCAGCAATAAAAAATGTTGCAATAACGGGAAAAATTCTCTTAGTGAAGCAGACGAAGCTGCGCAGGTAAGCTAGTTTAAAATAAAATGGTTGATCAATAACCTTTGTGTGATGTAAAAAATAATGACTTAATGATATTTTTAAATCATAAAATTAAAGCATTTACTTTGATGTCCGTTAATTAAACATGTTTAATGTTTATTTATAATAACATATTTTGGTCAATTTCTTTCCTAAAATGCATTTTAATTGTTCTTAATATTAATATCGGTACTCATAGTACCATCTATGATCTATTTTTGGAAATGGTTACTTTTTGTTCCAATTAATACCTCATGACTGAGTGAAACGAAACGCATTAGACAGTTACCTTGTGACAGTGACAGCGTCACCATCATGTCAGCTGATTGTCAAAACAAAAATTTATTTTTATTTGTCCTACTTTCATTTTCCACGTTTTATAATGGAGCACAATGCAATAATTGATTAAATGTAAAGTGGTTATATTATTTAGGCGATCCATCAACAACTCTCAGTCATGAGTGAAAATAACAAAGCTTCTCTTCGAATAGACTGGTTCGACGGAACACTGATAGAAGATGCTCGACCAAATAGCTCGACAACCTCAGAATTTGCTGATGAAGATCAACCTGAACCCAAAAAACCAGATAAACCTCAATATACGGAGAAGAAACCTATCGGTTTTAAAAGGCTACTTGATATTTCTATGTTGAAACCTCCGATTTTGAATTTAGAAGTTTCTCATAGACCCGGCTTTTGGAATCTACTTGATGAAAAAGAATTGAAAGGTGACTTCATAGTTTTAATAGTGAAAATACTGGCCAGCATATATAAATGTTTAGAACCTGGTGAAAATTCTAAAATTGTGAAAATGTTAAGAACACGATTTCAAAATTCGAACTTTTTGGTAAATTTAAAAAGTTACTTAGACGAATTACCGTGTGTTAGGATCGTTGAAAAGAGATTGAATTCTCATTTATGGGATGATGCGGAATCGTTTTATTTCAATGTCATTGATTTATGTAAAAGTATCATTAATTTTGAAGGCAGTGATGTTGAGCTTATGAAGGAAATATTAGATTTATTAGAGTTAACAGAAGTAAGTGCAATTGGTGTTCGTGAGGAACACACTGAAAGATTCAGTGATGAAATGTTTATAAAAATTGAAAATTTAAAGTTAGAAGCAATGGCATTGCTGAAAGATAAGGTAATTTCTCTTTATTCTTAGAAAAATTATGTTATATATACTTTAAATATATTATTTTATGTTAGACAGTATCTTGTACTTAAAGTAAATCAAGTTATACAATAAATAACTATAAAAATGGTTTTATTATATCTTATGATTCATAAACACTTAATTTCTTTCAGGCTGCAAGTGATTTTTCTAGCCCACAATTTGAAGCACAAAACCAAGACCCATATTATTTCAAGAATTTAAATATATTTCCATCAAAAAATGACTTACTTTTTGCAAACAAGGTTCCTATTAAACCAAACATCATTAATGGAGCTTATCCAAGTGTAGAACATTATTTAGACATTCAATTTAAGCTGTTAAGAGAGGATTGCTTCGGGCCACTAAGAGAAGGAATATGTTAGTAAGATGGTTTATTTATTCTGCCTAGATATTTTGGTTTCAAGCAGTTTATTTATTTTACTTATTTACAAATTCTACAGGTAAATACTTAGAGAATCCTACCAAGAGAAGACATGAAAATATAAGGTATTTATTCAAATCAAAAGTTTTATACACAGAGCACCATATTTCATGTATGCATGCCTTAATACATGGGTTCAATCTTTGCCTCTTGTTTTTTCCACAGAGGCTTTATTTATTAAGAGTAGACAATGTAATTAATAGATTGACGGTCTATAGACAATGAGTCTGTCTATCATCTACTATCAGGTCCATATTCTTGATTCCACCATAGAGTACAATACTATATATATTTTATTTTTATAAACTAATATTACCTAGTCAATGTTTAGACATTGGTATGCAGACAATGATTTTCATGATGTCTGACTTATTAATATTATAATTACAGGGTATACCCAAAAGTCCGAATTCTCCGCAACTATGTCAGCAACAACAAGGTCGGCCATCTCGTAGATATTGCATACAAGGAAAGGATCAACCATGGGTTTATTGACACCAAAAGATATGCATACAACAAGCAACTAATGTTTGGATCTCTATTACTCTTTTCATGTGATAATTTTGTGACAATTCTTTGTGCTACTGTTTTGGATTCTAATTTCAATTTGCTGAGTGATGGATATGTGAGTATATTAAATGTTTGTTATAATAAACTGTTCTATTGTTTTATATATATGTATGATAAACATTTCTGGAATCTATTGTTCTCTGAAAATTCATCCTACCCCATAACTATATCTTAACTCTTACATATTATACTACAAAGTTGTTGCCCAATAGATAGGATTGCAATGTTCACTCATTACACTGCCAACCAGTATGTGGCAGCATTTTAGATTTGTACAATTAACTTGTTGATTAGTCATTGCAGTTTATTCATAGGTAGTTAAAACAAAATGTTTACAAGAATAGTTTCTCAATTACATTTTATTTTTATCTCAACCTGAGTAATCTTTTTAATAGTTTGGCACACACTTATAATCATCTAGAAAGTAAATTAACCTACATTACACACTAGTTATTGGCTTTTCTTCAAATATTATTTTGTCTGAAATATGCTATACGCTATAGTATACTATAGTACAGAAGCAATATTTAAAGAAAATAAATGCAATAAGACAGGAAATCCTTATGATCCAGCCTATAAAAAATTGGTATGACTTTGTTACTTTTCATGATCATACTAATAAATGACAACCTAAATATTAATAAAAAATAAGATTTAGGAAAAAACGAAAGATACGTTTTTACTTTCAACAACTGTTTTACCCAAAATTCTTTTCAACCACATATATAGTTTGTCTAAGGCTACTCAGATGTCACATCAACTTCCTCTTTTCATGCCATGAATATGTTATATGGAGCTTCATTCTGAAAAATTAACATACATAATTATATTTGAATAATATGAAGTGTATAGCTAATTATAGTTGTATAATCACACACAATTTCAGCAGCTTAGCTTACTTCAGCGCTGAGTTTAGTTACCATTCATCCATTCTTGTAATTAGTTGATACAGAAAATTCATATAATTTTTATTAAGCTGTAATAAATAACCATCTGAGCTAAATAAAGGGTATTAATATTACATATATACTTGAGTTTAAACTAACCTATAAATGTTATAAATTTATTCCATTTCAGGTAGCAGTATCATTTCAAAATCCAACATCAAAAAAAATATTCTCAGAATCATATCTGATGGTGGAAAGTGAGGTGTTCTTTGAGCCCTACCATAGGGTTCTTAAAGTGCTGCAAGAATCCAGACTCGATGACCTGCCTATGAAGAAATATATTGTTGATGTTAAGGTATATTATATAAATAGTTTTAACCTGTGGTTTGACTCTGCGATTCATGGGTTCATGGAAAGATAAGTACTCCATAGAAACCATACTTTTCTGGGACAAGTAGTTGCCTACGTCACTTCCCATGAACTATAATAGATGACTGCATGAATGGTGTAGTGGTTTAAGTGATCGCCTCGCCGTTGCCACTGCGCCAAGTGTTGCGGGTTCGATCCCTCTCGGGACAAAAGTTTGTATGATCCACAAATGGTTGCTCTCTGGTTGAATGTTTGTAAAGTCCTCGATGACACAGGAGTTATAACTAGAGGGAGAGAGACGCCTTTAAAAAAAAATTATAACGATATAAAATACCCTGCACTGTTATTTTTAGGATTAAATCAAAGTAATGAAAAAAATTTTAAATAAGCTATTGGACCACCATTTAGTTTACTGTTCCTATATGGACACTTGCAACACCACCCTTATCGCCCGCGAGTTGCCGAACCGTCAGAAAAAGAGTTTCCATGCTGCCATCGCAAAAACAAAGAGTACTCGTTCTCTCCTTTTATCATAGTGGTTCATTAATGAGCCTGGAAACCCAACTCACCAAAGCAACACAACACAAGTTGTTGGACTGACTATCTATTGTAGTGTAGACTAGGCTACAATACCTTGAACAAATCCCAAACTTTAACCCCCGTAAATATGTAACTAATCAACATTCCCACAATATTACAGACAGAAACACAACCAGCCTCCTACTTATCAGAAGAAACGATATACACCCTGCCTCACAAGGACGAGGAGATACCCTTCCCTGCATTGGACACTGAGCAATGGCCTGAAAGTTACTTTGGTCTCGACAGTTCTCAAATGGAAGCCTACAAGTTCGCTCTAACCCGAGAATTTGCGGTCATTCAAGGTCCACCAGGTACTGGGAAAACATACATAGGGGTTAAAATCGCAACTACACTACTTAGAAATTTGTCCCTTGAAGGTACTCCAATGTTGATCATCTGCTATACGAATCACGCCCTTGATCAATTTCTAGAAGGTATTTTAAATATAACTAATAGTATAGTCAGACTTGGCAGCCAGAGCAAAAGTGGAGCTTTAGAAAAATATACTTTGAATAATTTAAGAATGAAAGTTAAATCAAAATACTCTTACCTGTATGCTAAGAAGAGATCAGAGCTAGGGACAATATTTAAGCAAATGACAGAAGTGCAGAGTGAGATTGAGAAGTGTGAGAAAGAGATAATTTCGTACAAGAGTTTGAAACCGTATCTTAAAATTGGTCAGAAAAACTATGAACTGAAAAGTACAAAAGAAGACAGTATACTTAGCTGGCTTTTTAGTCACATAAAAGACAAAAATGAATATGAAGAAGAAGCAGAAGTTTTAGAGGAAGATTGGGAGAAGTTAGATCACATTGCTTCGGAAGAAATAGAAACTTGTTTCTCAGAAGAATGGGGTTTGAAAGAAATAGATTCTATGCTAAATAGTATAAAATACGTAAACGATGTAACAGACGATGAGAAACAAAGAGAAAAGATGACAGAAAAGCTTGAGAAGCAAATTAATAGAGTCAGGAGAAGAATAAATTGTTTTAAGGTAGGTGTTATGTTAACAATAGATGAAACTTTAAGTGTGAGGTAACTCTGGCTATTCCTTTTGGAAAGACAGAAAGCCGTCTCTAAATTAACCGTTTGACTTATTTAAGTAAGGTGGCAACAGCTTCCCTTATCGTTAGCAGTCACCGGAGTCTATGGATACTTGCACTTAATTTTTACTAGGTATATCTCAGTTATTTGGAATGTGCTGAATATGTTTATTTTTTACTTGTCTCTCTCTATAGACCATCATTGCCCTTTCTAATTTTGATCTTCTTTTTGTAAAGTACCTCGCAACACATGACTAATTTTTTGTGCGATTGTTGTCTTTTAAAAACAATAAAATCATCTATGTAGGCCACCCTGTTTTTTAGATAGGACGATTTTAATATGTGTTGTGTCTAACAAGATACTATTTTTTTATAGAAATACCGAATACTTCAGAATGCTAACCAACAGGAATATAAAGTAGAACCAGTAAAGGATTTGTACAGCTTGGACACAGAACAAAAATGGCGGCTATACTACGATGCTGTTGGGATTCTAAAAAGCGAGCTTATGATTAAAATGAATGCTTTATTAGTAAGTATATTTTATTTAGAAATTCTTAGTTTAAATATTGCAATATGTTTGAATTTTGCATTTTCCTGCATCAAGCAGGACTAGCTAACCAACTATCAAACGTTTGTTAAGTTTCCTGTGTGTAATGATTTTTGCTGATGATACTGTAAATAAGAATGTCCTACTGCTTCGTTAACTAAGTATTGGAAGGAATACCACATATTTACAAGTTTTCCTAAAAATCTTCATGATCTGATCTATAGCAATCTTTAGACATACAGAGGATGTATATTGCTCCGTAGCTGCGTAAGTGTTGGGTGTATAACATTATTAATTATCGCTCGCTTTGAGGGTGAAAGAAACATGAGGATGCCTGCATGTTTGTAAGTATTCACAAAGTTATTCTCGAAGATGTGTTAAGACTGCCAACTTACATTGAGACAGTCTGGTGGACTATGCCCTAATATTTCACACAATGTTTTATAATTTTCTAGGAACAACATAACACCGCAAATCAAGAACTGAACGAAGTGGCCACGTCTATAGATGGTGACGTGATGAGGAGCGTTAGGGTCGTCGGGGTCACAACCACGACGGCAGCCAGGAGACATGACCTCTTGAGGAAACTGCTATCTCCTATAGGTATGAAATTAACTTATAACTGTATTGCTGTCGTGACACATTTAAAATCGCCATTTGTAAAAATAGTTTTTTTTTACTTAAGACAGTTAAGACTGCGCCGAGCGTAAGATGCGGTTGGACTGAATGACAGAGCACGATATTCAAATCGGCGCGCGCCCGCCATAGTAAAATTGTATGAAGGATTTGAAGTGCTTTTTTTGATAAATATGTATCTTTATTGTCAACCAATTACTTAAATATTTGGGACGGAGAAATTGTAATATAACTATTTATGTTTCGTTTAAGCTGTAAAATAGAATAAATTTCTACTGTTATAATCTAAAAATCACGTCACACGAGCTTACGTTTTTGTATTTTCGAGCAAATTGACGTAGTTTGGTAGGTGAAAATATTAATTATTTTAGGTTTTTTACACGGAGTAATTGTAATCACATTCATTGTTATGGTAAATGTATATTTTATATTAATATTAAACAAAAAGTGTTCATTTTATCAACTTAACTGTGACCGCCTGTTTTGGCACATTTCGCTCGGCGCAGTCTTAACAGAATCGTTCAGTAATTTTGAATAGGTGAATTAAATTATTTTCACGGTTTCGTTTTTTGACCGCTCGGTTAGCGAAGTGTTAGGTACTAGTTTAATTATGTTATAGCGTAAAATACTTTGATGCACACATAGTTTTATTGGGTCTTGGTGTCTTTTGTGCCCGTTATCCGCCGTGACAAGGAAAAGGGGTTATACCAAATGCATTTCTTCCTTTTAAATTCACTTAATTCTTATACAATACTAGCGGACAACAAATTTCATCAAAATCGGTCCAGCCGCTTTAGGAGGAGTTTAATTACAAACACGCTCACAGAAGATTTATATATATAAAGATAACTGTTGGCAGTTGTGTTGACTAGTTGTAGTTGGTCTAGCTATGACAGGCTTCTTAGTACAAATAAGTATATAGCTTTTTAAGATATGGGAAATCATTGTTCTACTATTTGGTGTTCCAGTGATCGTGGAAGAAGCAGCCGAAGTGCTGGAGGCGCATATAATCTCGTCACTCAATCATCACTGTCAACATCTCATACTGATTGGTGAGTTACTAAAGGTATACTAGGTTTGAATCGCTACGTAATCTATTCGAGTTTATTATATTGTTACGGCTAGTGCCATCTGACGGCACTGTGGAGAAGACTCGGCAGTCCCTTCTAATAATTTATTACAGCACCATCTATTGACATCTTACGGAACTACGTAGTTGTCGGTACGAGTCGAGTAGAGAGAACGCTGGCACATTCTCGAATCATCTTACTGTTACATACCGGGTATGGCTTTTCTAGAAAACCCCAGAAACGTTTTACCCGCGTATAAATAGAGCGCACGCGCACCGCCGAGTCACTTTTACAATCGTAAGCGGTCAAGTATTCATCGAAGCGAACGGAAGCGAAAATACTACGCAGTTCGAAGCAGTTACAGTGGAAAAGTGTAGTGTAGTGCTTGTTGTGTTTCAAAATTGTGTGCTAGAATAAAACGTTTTAGTCGGTAATATTCTTTTATATTCTTATCCATCGAACCCAGCACGTAACAAAATATTACTCTATCAAGGAGACCAAAAACAGTTTCCTGTATAAATTCTTGCTGCAGAATGCTCATAAGTACTGAGAGAAAGCGCACCTAATTTGCTCGCGCAGAAGTAAATTAAATTTTTCACGTCTTTCTTTTCAAAGTAATATGCCTATTTAATAGCAAATTATCGCTCGCTTTAGCAATGAAGGAAAACATAGCGATCAAAGCTGCATATCTGAGAGGTTTCCATAATGTTCTCGAGTGAAGTCTGCCAACCCGCACTGGGCCAGCGTGGTAAAATGTGGCCTAAGCCTTCTTCCACAGTGAAGAGGCCCGTGCCCAGCAGTGGGACAGTTTATTACAGGGCTGATACTACTATATTATATATTCGTGAGTGGTTACCGTAATCTACGATTGCATGCAATACCAAGGCATTATAACTCGTGCATTAGAGATCATAAGAAAATAAATAAAGACAGAATAGAAGGCAAGTAATGTAGTACGTGAGACTTTAAAACTCTGATACCGGACCAGTGAAAAATGCACTTATCCGCCAGTTATATACATATAAGGGCTGCTTCCGTGGTGCAGCGTTAGTGAATACGACTGCTGTGCATGAAGTCCCGGGTTTGAATCCCGGGTCGGGCCAACAAAAAGTTATTGAGTTTTTCTGTTATGAAATCTCAATACAAGCCCGGAGTTAGGAAGTTGGCGGTGTTAGACATCCTCGTGCCTCGGAAAGCACGTAACGCCGTTGGTCCTGCACCTGATCTCTCTCCGGTCGTGTCGGATTATCCCTCCCATTGGGTTATGAGGTTTAGGGAACAGAGAGTGCACTTGTATTTGCGCACATACTTGTGCACTATAATATCCTGCGCAGATGGCCAGTCTCCATTAAGATTGGCCGCTGTGGCCGAAATTCAGTCTGGAGGACATTATAAGAGGGTGGAACTCATTTTTCTATAACGAGTAGACATTCCTACAAAATGTTATAATGAATCACCAAAAATATCATACAGCTATCATATCATAATATCAAATACTACATTCCAGGTGACCACAAACAGTTACGCCCAACAGCGGCTCACTACAAGCTAGCCAAGGAGTACAACTTCGAGATATCCCTGTTCGAACGAATGATCCGCAACGGCGTGCACGCACGCACGCTCACCACACAACGGCGTATGCGACCGACCTTCGTGCCCCTGATCGTGCCCGCTGTGTACGACAGACTGGACTGTCATACTAGCGTGTACAATTATCCCAATGTGAGAGGAATGAAGGATAACTTGTATTTCTATACGCATGATGCTTTTGAAGATTCTGAGGTTAGTATAAAAGTACTATTCAGCTAACGTACAAATGTATTTAAATTTTGTCTTAATTGTCTGTTCTATAATTATAAGGATAGACCTGAATAAAATTTTATACCGAGTACTACTATTTAAGCAATATCTTCATTCTTTTGTAACCACATTTCGTTTTAACCTGTCAATTGTTGGAATGCCAAAAATTATTAAAACCCTATTGTGTCTGGCTACCGAAGTGCCGCTAAAACTCAATTGGTTAAGCAAATACATACATTTAAATTTCTATTTGTTTGAATACATTTTATTTTTAGAGACTTTTTAGAGAATTTGTAGAGACCTCAACTCAGCCATTCACACTCTACCCAAAGTGGTCATATTTCATGACAGCAGAGCAAAATTTAAATCGAAAGTTTTGAAATCCCTAAGTACATCTCTTTATAAATAATTGTAAATGTGATGTAATCTTTTTATCTGTAATAATTATTTTACCTCTAGTTTATTTTAAGTTCTGTTTTTAATATAGAAGTTTATCTCAATTAAGTAGCATGTCTTAATAAGAAGTATATATGACAATGTTGTGTTAACTCATAATAGGCATATGCATGAGATGGTATGTACCAATTCTCAAATATTTTATTGTAACATGTATGTATGTGCTGTGAGTAAGCCTCAATAAACAAATTAAAAAATAAAATGAACTGAATGAATGTTAGTAGTGGTTGCGACTGCGCAATACTCGGGTACCTTTGTCTGGGAATGTCTTATTGGGGCTTTTAGGCAAAAAAAAATCCATAGAAGCACGGAGTTTACAACTGTTCCCAGCAGACGGTAATAAGGTGAAATGAATTAGTAATTATCTACCTACGGATTTGAGTGCACGCATGGCATAGTAGTTAAAGTGATCGCCTCGCCGCTGCCCTTGCGCTAAATGTTGTGTCTAATTCCAAACGGGACAAAAATTTGTGTGAGTCTCAAAATTAATTAGTTATTTTAATCTGATGTGTCTGTCTTTTTAAAGTTTATAAAGTCCGCGGCACAGAAATAATTTCTAGTGCGGTAGTTGTCTTGTTGTTCTTTGTTTTTTTTTTATCGTGACGCGGTAAAATCATTGTAACGGACCTGATGGGAAGCCCAATTACAGTCCAGTGACAGTGACGAAGAGGAGAAGATAGATGTCTTCTAGTCGTCGTCAGTGTCAAGCCGGTCTGACCAGACGCTTCTTCACACTACGTTTGAAGGACCCAATGTCATAGAAGGGAGGGAACACATGAGCCGAAAGACTGTTCCAAAGTTGTATGGTACGGCATAAAAAGGAATTGCTGAACCTTTTGGTGCGAGACGGGATTGTGCTAACCGTCAATCGGTGATTACGAAGACCGGCACGTGTGGTTCTCAAAAGGAAGGGGGAAGGTGGGATAAGGTCAAATAGTTTGGAATCCTCAGGAAAAACTTTACACTCTCATGATAGAAAAAGTTCAACGTAAATTCACCCGGTATTTATACAAACGTACGTATGGCTTTTACCCCTTTCTGTATCCATCATTATTTGTCTCCGGAATGGTAGGTCTTGACACCTTGGAACTAAGGCGGAAACTTGCTTTGTTAATGCATTATTATATGCTTTTACTCAATAGGATAGATAATCCGTCTGTGCGTGAGTCTATTTATTTCTATGTGCCGGATAACTATTTGCGCGGTTGCGGCCGTAGGCAACACAGACTTTTAGCCTATCCTACTTCATGGCGAACAGCACGCGCCAAGAATTGTCCTACGGCTTGTGCAATTAACATGTTAAATAACTTTTTGGAAAGGTTCCCGGACGTGGATATTTATTTCACTCAACCGGGTAATGTAAGAGTAAGTGCAATAATGTATTTAAATAATTTAATATAATGTTACCTGTTTAATTCTAAGTATCTTCTGTGTACGGTGGGGTGTTGGAGGTAATGAAAACAACGAGTGCCCGAATAATACTGAGTTATATTTCTTATAACATCGAATATAAATGATACATAGATTAACCAATAAATGAATAACATAAGAGTAATATTATAAGTAGTAGTAGTACATAGTATGTAGTATCTGAACATACATCACATCACCGCATTTATATATAAAAAAAAAATACAATTACAAAGTATTTTTTTTTAGTATATCATACTTTTTAATATCTTAACAATAAATTTAGTTATTTTTATTAATATTATATGTTTCAATTTTCATAATAAGGTTTAGTGCGATTTTTATGAACAACATCTTTTTTACCATATTTATTTATTATTTCTACGTTAGGTGGTACTTCTTTTACAACTTTGTATGGACCTGAGTATATAACATCTAATTTATTACTAGGTGCTTCATTTTTTACAAGAATCATATCGTTTTCCTTATAGCTTACTGGGTTTACATATTTATCGTATTTCATTTTCCTATTTAACTTACTTTTTAACAAGTTATTTTTAGCCTCTTTTTGGGAAAGTTGCAAACGGTATTTTAATTCGCAAGGATAGCTTTCAAAATTATATAATGGATCTAAATTTTTTGATAAGTTACTGGGTAGACTACATTTCTTACCAAATATTAATTCATATGGTGTAAATCCTGTCTCCGAATGTACCGTTGTGTTGTAAGCGAAACACCAATAAGGAATCCACTTACCCCACAATTCAGGATGGTTATCCGTTTGAATACGTAAAAACGCATTCAAATTTTTATGTGTTACTTCCAGAGCTCCTATTGATTGATGATGATATGCTGTTGAATTAAGCTGTTTAATATTAAGTAATTTACAAACCTCTTGAAATATTTCTGACATAAATTCCTTTCCCCTGTCTGTGGCTATTTCTTTAGGCACTCCATACCTAAGGATAAAATTATCAACAAATGACCTCGCTACTTCTTCAGATTTTTTAGAAATTAAGGGATAGGCCTCAACATATTTTGTTAATTCACACTGTAATGTTAGAATGTATGAATAATTATTACTATCAGTTTCTAATGGACCAACAAGATCTAAATACACCTTTTCAAATGAAGAATTAGCTGTACTAGTTATAATCATAGGTTCTTTCTTAGGTAATGAATACTTTTGACGCTGGCATTTATCACAACGCTTTACAAATTTCTCAACATCTTTATCGATACCAGGCCAATAATAATATTTCTTTATATTGTTCGACATCCGTCTCATACCAGCATGGCCACTACTAGGTAGGAGATGGAAGTCATTTAAAATAACTCGCTTATCGTCTTTATTATCAATTCTTTCAACATCACTCAAAATACATATACGTGGTCCTAATCTATCTTTCCTACTTTTTATTTCTTCTAATAACTTCTTTATAAAAACATCATTATCTTTACTTTTTAATATGTATATTTCTTCTAGTTTTAATTCAATGCAAAAATTATCTAGTTCTCTCACAAATGCGTCTCGCGTCATTTGTGATTGAGAATTTAGGAATTTTACATATATAGTTTTTTCACATTCAACATAACATAATATTTCATTTTCTTTCGTAATATTTCTTATTTTTCTTAAATTTCTTAAACCATTGGCATTTATAAATCTCAATTCAACTGATTCTTTCGGTTTGATATGAGTACTCACAACTCTTGGTTGCGCATTCCTTGAGTCAATGGGTACCATATCCACCGTCGAATCAATTTCATTCTGTCTTTTTGCTTGTGCCCTTGTTAATACATTTACTACACTTTCATGCATTTCTTTTAAATCTTCTATGGTAATTCTTGACAGTGCATCTGCAGCTGTATTGTCAGAACCCTTGACATATTCTACCTCAAAATTATATTCTTCTAATGCAATTCTAAATTTCATTAGTCGACTTGAAGGGTCTTTCATATTAAATAAGTAGACTAATGGTTTGTGGTCTGTAAGTATTTTAAAAGGTCGGCCGTACAAATACGGTCGAAAATATTTTATAGCCCAAACGATGGCAAGAAGTTCTTTTTCTATAACTGGGTAGTTCTTTTCACCTTTGTTTAACGTTCTGCTTGCATAAGCTATTGGTCGACCATTTACATTAGACAAAATTGCTCCTACAGCATTATTTGACGCATCAGTTTGTACTATGAATTTATTAGTCTCAGAAAAATCAGGATATTGTAATATAGGCGGTTCTATTAAACGTTGTTTTAATATTTCAAATGACTTTTGACATTCACGATTCCATTCAAAAGAGACACCTTTTCTTGTTAATTTATTTAATGGATATGTAATTTCTGCAAATTTGGGTATGAATTTTCTGTAGTAATTTGTGAACGCTACGAATCTTTTAACCTCGTCAGTGCTTGTAGGGCACGGATAATTCTTTACTGTACTTATTTTTTCAGGGTCAGGCTTTATGCCATCACTTGAAATAACATGTCCCAGATACAAAATTTGTTTCTTCAGAAAGTCACATTTAGCTGGATTTAATTTTAAGTTTACTGACCTCAGTCTTTCAAATACCTCTTGCAAATTTTTATTATGGGAAAATAAATTTCGTCCAAACACGATAAGATCATCTAAATAAACTAAACATTTATCATAATTTAATCCTGCCATTGCCATTGTTATCATCCTAGAAAATGAACTAGGACTGGTTTTCAAACCCATTGGCATACGTGTCATTTGGTATTGCCCTGAATAAAATGATGTAAATTTTCTACTGTTTTCATCTAATTTGACATTATAATAACCTTGGTGTAAATCTAGATGCGTAAAATAAATGCTGCCAGTTAAAGATTCTAAAATTTCAGTTATATCCGGTAATGGAAACTTATCATCTTCTATACAGTTATTTAGTTTTCGGTAATCAATTACTAGTCTCCATTTCTTATCTGCTGTTGTACTAGATTTTTTAGGCACTAATAATATTGGGCTCGACCAATCGCTTTTGCTAGGTTCTATTATACCTTCATGTAACATTTTATTTATTTGACGTTTAATTTCATCTTTTTGGGAAACAGGTAATCTATATTGTTTGGAAAATACTGGATTTGAATTAGGTTTTACAGTAATATTATGTGTGTATATATCTGTAGTGGTTAGTTTGTCTCCTGGTAAATAAAATATATCAGCATATTTTGCACAAATGCTTTCAATAGTATTCTGTTCTTCGATATTTAAATGGTCTAATTTTATTAAAGGTAATAATTTTTTAACTCTATCTGAATTATTTTTCGTTTTGTCAAATGAACAAATATCGAATTCACAAAGTTTCTCAATTTTAGGCTCTAAATCTGTCAAAGAAACATTATTTTCAGTAACATTTAATATACGAATTGGTATCAAACCATTCTTAGGAGTAGCTATAGAACTTGCTAAAAATACACCTTCCTTTATTTCTTTAGATGAAACTACACAATCTTCAATAAAATTTGTATGTATATAATGTATGGATTCACATCTAGCAGGTATATTAAAAACAACATTACATGAATTTAATATTGAGAAACAAATAGGTGTTGTGGCAATATACAACGTTAAAATATTTCTATGAAAATCTAATTGTGCTTTGTACTTGTTTAAAAAGTCACGCCCTAAAATACCACTTGCCTTGATTGGTAATTTATCAAAAACATAAAACTTGTGGCTTATACTTTGATTACCTATAGCTAAAGGTAAAAACACGTATCCTATTGCTTGGACTTTGCCTCCTAATCCATTTATGGTTATGTTGTCTTTATGGATTGGAATGTTATGTTCGAGTGTATGTTTATAATTACACGCTGACAACGATGCTCCAGAATCTACTAGAAAGTAATGGTTTTTCCCACGATTAATTGATGAACACAAAGATATGTAACAATTACTATTATTAGCAAAAATAAAATTCTCGCTATTGGTCACGAAAAAACTGGTTTGATGTTTCTTTACATTCTGTAACATCTTCCGATTTATCAATCATATTAATATTACGTATCCCTTGATTTCTGTTTGAAAATTGAAATTTACCTCTCTGCTGCCTATATCCATCAGCTCTACCTCGAGTCCACTGCCCTCGAGTACCAGACTGCATCCACTGACCTCGTCCTCGTGTTTGTCCTCTGTATGACGAAAAATTACTGTGACCTCTACGTTGTCCTCTATAGTAGCTCGCACGACCTCTATTATAATTAAAATTATTATTGTATGATCGTTTGTACATACCTAAAATTTCTCCTGACGTCGTGGCTGGTGAAGTCTCCTCCTCCTGAGCAGCTTGGACAGCATCCTTCAAAGAGCTATAATTGCGGGCGGAAATAATAGTGCTTAATCTACGATTTCTCAGGCCGTCGGCAAACTGTTTGATTGCCATTTTTTCATTGTGAGGTTTTAAAATTGTATAACATTGATCATTGCCTTCTGCTTGAGAAATTGTAAGATCCACAAATAATTTTGTAATTTCTTTACCATAATCTGCAATAGACATGTCATTTTGTCTAAATTTCTGTAATTTATTTTGAATAGCCGTTGCAGCTTTCTTACACAATAACACATCTCTCATATCTTTAACTAAATCATTAATTGTATCGTATTTTAATTTCATCTTTAACTTAGCTTCTTGAGACAATCGGCTCTTTAAAATGAAATTAATTAAATTCTGTTTACATGCACTATCTTTTAAAATACTATCATAATATTCTATATTATCTATTAACTGTTTTGTATTCGACTCTTTGTCGGTCATAATAGGCAAAAGATTTAAAGCAGTTTTTAAATCAAAAGACGACATATTTGATACGAATTCGGATTTATCAGTTCGACACAACAATAAAATCTGTTCACGTAAATCTAAAAATTTACGACAATAATTTTCTATCAATAAAATATCTTCTTTATTATAATATTTATTTAAAACTTTATCCTTAAAATCTATCAACCAAGTCTCATACTGTTCATAAATGACACGAGCCTCATTTAATTTAGTTTCTAATATTTTTCCTGACCTTCGTTTCGGTCCAATCTTAATTAAATACTCTCTAATTTTCTTTAAACTCTCATAAAGTGTTAAAATAATGTCCATAACTTACCACCATAACGTAGAAAAAAGTTATACAATTATGTACCTGTGAAATACAGCAAAACATTAGTATAAATTCATTTTACCATGTAACTATCATTAGAGAGCGCAATTAACAGCAGAGTCCAAAGTTCAATCTGCACATCTTCCGAATATGGTATGTCACTGCATTCGATAAAGTTCACGGTCACGCGACACGATGCAAAACGAAAACAATTACGAGTATATTTACGATTACGATGATTAAATATTTGCTCTAAAACTATTTATACGCACATTTGATACACTTGCCGCGCATATTATATATATTTGGATATTACGCACATTTATCGCACTTTTCAACGCATTTTAACGCACTACTTTTTCTTTATTTTTACGCACGCACATATTTTTTTTTTTGTTTCTATATTTTACCGCACTCTACATCAACTTCTGGATAATGTCTCGGATTGTCCGGGGGTGCCGCTTGTATTTGTCGCCGAAAAAGCGATCTCCTCATGGTCGTTCGATAAATCTCTCTATTTATCCATTTTACATGGCATCTTCTATAAAGCCTGTACACGAAGAATAACACACCAAGTAAAACGATCAGCAGGATAATAGATAATATAATATTGGTGGTAGTCATATGGAAACGGATTTCTTCTGTAGTGGATTTGTTATCCCCAGCAGCCGCATTTTGTACGATGACGGTTTCCTCCTTAGACTGATTTTTTCCCATTTTCGAAAACGATCTTAGCGCGCACGTACTGTCCGTAAAACAAACAAAATTGCACTCTTGCCATTGTCACAAAATAGTCCGAACCTTCGAGATGATCTACGTCCTTATACGGGATGGTATCAAATTCGCGGCGCACTGGAAGATTCCGCTGGCAGGGTCGCCATGTACGGTGGGGTGTTGGAGGTAATGAAAGCAACGAGTGCCCGAATAATACTGAGTTATATTTCTTATAACATCGAATATAAATGATACATAGATTAACCAATAAATGAATAACATAAGAGTAATATTATAAGTAGTAGTAGTACATAGTATGTAGTATCTGAACATACATCACATCTGTTTCTGTAATAATTTTTGTAATGTTTCTTTTTTATGTATTTCATTTGTGTGTACATTATTCTATGTTTTTAATTGTGTTCACCTAACATATAAGTGCCTTGGTCTAGACTGTAAGCTTATATTGTTTTATAAATAAATAAATAAATAAACTCTTCGGAGCATTCGCCATGATAGAGGCGATAGAAAACGCTAAGGGACGCAATGTTTCTACGAAGTTGTAGCGGTTCGATGTCCTTCGTAACCTCCTGGCTGTCGATTATACGTACGGCATGACGCTGCAGTTTATCTAAGGCATCGAGTAGGTACTTAGCGTAACCATTCCAAAGGTGCTAACAGTACTCCATGCTGCTACGGACTTGGGCTTTATACAGCAGATATCGCTGTTCAGGAGTAAAGAAACGCCGCACCTTGTTTAGAATCCCGAGTATGCGTGCAGTTGTGGTTATTACACTCTCGATGTAATCCCTAGAGCTAAGGTCGTGGCGGATGTCTATGCCTAGGATGTTAAGACTATCCTGCAGTGGCAGCGTGGTGCCCCGAAGAGTGGGAAGTGGAGAGAATAGGGTTTTTTTTTTAGCTAAACGCGCACACCTGAGTTTTCTTAGCACTGAACTCAACCAGGTTAGATGAACCCCAAGCAGATATGTCATCCAACACCCTGTCGAGGTCAGTGACAAGCTTTACCCGCCTCCTCTCAGTATCCTGCCGGTTGCTAGGTGGTTGTGGTCTGTGGATTGTAACACCCATGAACCGTGCTATCGTCTGCATAGCAATGAATGCCACCAAGAGATAGCATGTCATTTATATGCAGAAGAAATAGAGTGGGAGAGAGAGTGGGAGAAGAATATAACAAAGAAATAAAGATATATTGTTAATACCGTCATGTTTCAGGGTATGGAAGACAGTTGGAGTCACAGAAACAGTCTAGAAGCCAAATGGTGTGTAGCACTGGCGAACTACTTACGAAAGATGAAATATAACCATAATGAAATCACCATACTTTCAACTTATACCGGACAAGTATCACTTATTAAAGATGTAAGTATAACATGAGCATTGTATAACTTCTCGAAAGTTTGGGTAGAGGGTAGAACGTCCACATTTCTCGATCTGAGCCCAAGATCTAAAGGGTCCCACTGTACGAATGTATATCCAGTCCCATTTAAGTAAGCAAGACTATTGTCGTCTATCCAGCATACAGTATTAAATTTGCGTACTTAAACGGAAAATTTCCGCACAGAAATGGCCAATAACTGTTCGCCAGACCCAAATTCTCATTAAGGAAGTAAGCGTAATAGCTTATAAGCCTTCTCATTTTAGTGAAATATTGCAGGATTTTGTCTACCTCGTGTATGTCGTATAATTGTGTTCGACCAGTTATGAGGTTCTGGTTTCAATTACCGAGTCGGACATATTGTTAATAAGGTTTTCTCTTAAAGTCCCAGTTGTAGCTTAAAGTCTGTGTCCAATAGGCTGTAATGATATCCTAAAACTTAGCCGTCAAAATGTGATTCTGATGCACCTCTATCTATTACGTGATGCATATAATGTATGTAATTTATAGCTGAGAAAAAAGTACCCACTACTTCGAGATGTAAAAATAACAGCAGTAGACAATTACCAAGGAGAAGAGAGCAGGATAGTCATATTGTCTTTAGTAAGGAGCAACAGGGACAACAGGATTGGATTCTTGACTGCGCCGAATAGAATATGTGTGGCTTTGTCGAGAGCTAAAGAAGGTAAATAAAGGAATTTTACATTTTAGGTTGTCCAACAGCTATTCCGATTTCATCTAGGCTTATTTCTAGCATGTTTTCAGTAAAGTTGTAATGTTGTTTGTCTCTGGAGTTTTTTATAGTCGGGTGTGAGTTCAAACTCGTTTTATTTGGAAACAAAGAAACTCATTTACATATTCAGTTATCTCTTTCAATAAAAATTTGTTTTCCAATAAATAGAAATGCCACAAACTAGAATACAATACATAGTCATAACCACTTGATATCAGAACGCCATACTTGTTTAATCACCATGAATCATCAGCTGCGGCGTGAATCATCACACATTTTATTTGGATTAAAAAGTTCGGAAGGTAATCCCCATATATTCAGTATGCTAGGCAGCGGATTAGAATTCACAAAGCGTAGGAATGGAATAAGATGGAATGGAAGCCCAAGGCACCGTAATGTCGAAAAGTAGGCACTTGGCGAGGGTTCCGCCTGAGCCTTTTATGGCAACACATAAAAAAATTGCCTTTCTTTTATTTGGTGTTGCCACATACAAATAGTATAAAATTTGAATCATGTTGTAGGGGTATGTATGTATGTGTGCGTCGAATGTATGTGTGTGCAAGCGTGGTGTATGCAAGGCGAGTCGGCCAGTTGCTGTGCATTGGCCCGACAGAATGCTAGGTCTTGTAATATGTAATTAGAATTAGTTTTATAAAATATATTGTGATTTTTACCTATATATTGTGTATGTGTATTACCAGTGTGTGTGTTCATAATAAACAAATTATATATTATTAAAGGTGTTATCTGTCGGACCAGTGCCGGTAATTCCCTTGTAGCGTTTTAGGAAGTCTCGCATTATTGCATATCGTGGACATAAGAGTGAAATAAATAGTAGATGCGGGTTCGATTCCCGTGGAATTTATAAGTTAAATAAAATAGGTATACAAACACAAGATCGCCCCAACATTGGTGACCCCGACGAGTGCAATAAGTGTGGGATTTCTAAAGGGCTACATTGGTTAATTAATAAGGGTAAATATAAGTGTAGAATAATAATATAGTGTACGATGTTCCAAGTGCCGAGCCCCGTGAAGCCAGCTTACATTTTAAATGAGCAAGGTAAAGAAAGTAAGGAACATCAGGTAAATAAAGTAGTTACTTTCAACAGGGTTCTACATATTCGGCAATATGAATGTTCTCAAATCCGCAAGCAGCATTTGGAGGCAGATAAATGACAAATTAATTGAACAAGATGCAATCGGAAGGAAAATGACTCTTCGCTGTGATACACATAAAGAAAGCAGTCTTGATGTAAGTTTATTATTCTATATATTAACAGGCATCTAAGGTGACTTGAGACTGAGGTTTAGACTTCCCAGTTTTGGTACGAAAATAAATTATATAATATCTTCTAGTCCTGTAATGACCACTGTCGCTAAATGACGTCCCATATGAGAACATTCTCAAAATGATTGCTTTCCGAAACGACTATTGACCAAAACGTATCACAAAATGAAGACTTGCCCGAATTAACGGCTTGACTGAAATGCCTTATTGTTGGGAAGATAGATGCATAGTGCCATTCCAATATAATTGCACTGCTGTAGACTGTATATACCCGAATGAGTTGGCAGATGAGATACGGCGTTGATATATCCATATATCGCCAGCTATATTTGGGACAAGCCTATTAGTGCCACCAGGCAAATTTTCTGAGCTATTTCGCCTACTATGTAATTTCATACAAAAATCAAAACCGGAATCTGAATTATTGTCCTTAGGGTCGGCTGCAACTATAAGGGCAAAGTTGTACCCTGGGACCATCAAAGTAGTAATAAATAGTTTTTCTTTTTCAGATCCAAAATGTTGATGATTTCGAAAACTGCCTCTCAGGAACGTGTCTCAGGAATTGTAAAATAAAATAACAGGTATTAGAATAATATTTTTATTTGACTTTGTGAAATAATACTACAATTTTATTAATAAATAAATTAATATTTTATCAATAAATATGGTGCGATTCGAAGCAGCTTTAATTTCATTATCCCAAAGCCAAGCCACAACTTCGATATCTAGTTTTACCAAAATAATAATTGCTTACATTAAATCCGGAACCAGCCAGTGAGCATTCATTAAAAAAATAAGCTCTTATTTTCTAGTCCTACACTATTAGCTACGAAACACGCTACACGCATATCGCACTCTTAATAAAACAGAGTGATGCAATTATTTAACACAAATCCACCAATACCGATGTCTAGCGAAACAACGCACCATAGCAACATCGATAAACTATTCTTTTTTTTTTTGTTTTATTCTTTTAGAATTTAGTCACACAATAAGAGTTGAAATTACTTCCTAATTTCGAGTTAAATCGCTATTTTATTAAGAGTTCTTTATGTATTTGGTCGAAGCAAATATTTTGTTGTTGCACACTGAAATAAACAGTAACAACACCAATTTGTGGAATGATCTATTTTAAATACAAAAAATCTATTTGCGACAAAATTGTCATGAGTTGTCATAATGGTACTAGAAACTATTGAATTTTAACCGTCTACAAGCCTCGTTACATGACATGGTGTAAGACAATCATGTTCCACTTTCAAATTAAAAGCGCGGGGTTAGGCATAGAGCAGATGTACAGATTCCCCTTTTTTATAAATTGTGTAAACATACTATCGTACTTTTCACTTACATATAAGTACACTACAATATAAAGCATATTATAACAACAAAGTGAAAGTGTAAAGTTAATCATCGTAACTAGAGTAGTACTAGTAGTCCCAATCACGTAAAGATTATATTATTTTCCATAGAAATTTGTTAATACATATGAATTTAAAACTTTTGTCGATAGGCACAAACACTCGCGTTTTTAATATGACTTTGGCTTTTACCTCCTATAATTAATTAAACCCCACTCCTCTTACAAAGTATATACAAAAGTCACAGTTAATTTGTGCGATATTTTCTTAGAAAAATTAATTAGTTACATTCTAAATAATAGCCAGTCAAAGTGTCTGTCACACAGCACACTAGCGTTGTTACTCTTAGTTGAGATATATTAGAAGGTCAAATTAACTACTTCACACGTTTCATATAAGAAATCACAGTATAACACAAGTATACCTAAAACTTCACGATGCAATGAATAGTCCTCAATTGAATGGGTTATTTCTTCAAAGGTCGTCCATAAACCACATTTTTAACGCAACCAGATTCTGATATAGGACACACATACGTTATAAAACAAAGATACTTTAAAATAAGTACATACATATGTGTATATTTTAGAAACCTAGTCAACAAAGAGTAACAAAGACCACTAAAGACATAATAGCACTAACTAACAAACGCATTTATTTCTATTTCTATAGCCACAGTTTGACTAAACCTAATTTATACACAAAAGCATTTCAGCAAACAACAAAAATCGCTTCTGAACGATCGTAAGTGCAGTGCACTGTAGCTTTATGTTAGAAACAAAAAGCAAACAATTACCTAACCGAGTTAGACTCGTATGCTATTAATTATTCTATAAATAAATTGAAACCTAATTAGAATTAGTTGCTTACCGCTGGTAGGCATTACAATACACACACATACTATATTCCAAACAATAGAATGAAAGTGTTACGTGGCATTGATATTGTACCTATGCAGTCTAATGACCGACAAAACTACACGACATTATAATCTCTGTTGCCACATCTATGAACAGCACTAAAAACCGTAGCTGTCAATTAGAATTGCTGAAATTGAAAAACCAATGTAAGTTTACAAGGCGAAGGGTAAAGCAAGTGATTTGAGCATTTAGCCACCGTAGCTTGTACGTTAAAAAAATATTTTATTACTTTGAAACCAAATAGACTAACATAGGTAAGGTACAAACTATAAAAGTAATTATACCGAGTTAAATACTAGACGAATTTGATACACTGATAAAAATATGTCTAAGAACATTTATATATTTTTGAGTACACCTATAACTAACAGCAATCCTCGTTTTTAGCGCTGAATACCCTAACTTTTTCTACTAGAGATGCACCGCTTGTCATAGAATCCATCCAAAAAAATCGGTGTCAATCCTGTCAGTCACAAGTACACAGGTGATACAATTGTGACACTTATATTGTCATACTGTCATACATGAAACTCAATGTGTCATTACACATTACTTCATTTAAAGTTACATTGTAACGGACTCAACACAATAATGATCTCTACGCATAACCCTTTACAGCAGTACCTATAATTTATTAACAAAATGCTAATATATCGCATTCAAATAAAATATTTCCAATATATTTACATTAATTTAGTATGGTAGCATACTGTCAATAGCCGTGAACTTACAAAGATTACGGGTTCTTGACAATCTAAGATTAGATTACAACCTATTTCCAGCAAGCTAAAAAAATGCATTAGTCATTGTCTAAAGCGAAACAAAATAAAATCACTGCGCAAATAGGTGAATCGCACTATGGTTAATATTTACTATAAATACCTGCCTAAAAGTGCTAAGATTAGCTGTACATTGCCGAATTTAAAGACTGGTATGTATGTATATAATTGGGCCTCATGCCATTCATAAGACATACAATGGATATCAGAGGCGGGTAAGAAATTTATATTATGCACATGGACGTCAAATTTATTTATTTTCGGGCTAGACAGGAGTCTACCTTATTCAAACTCAAAGGGCACGGACGGAAGGCCTTCTTACGCGATCAATTCCAGAGGTTTATTCCTTTAAAAAAAACTATATGTTAGCTACCAAAGGCTTTACAAATTACGTCATTCCACGGATTATTTTTATCACCTCATCACCTATTTATCTATTTATCACTCAATATTATCACTTCCTTTAAAATTACATGCTGTCATAATGCGAATAGGACATAATTACGTATACATAATATATCTAATTCTTATGTGTAGTATATTATCTTATAAATTTACAATACGATCTACATTTATGCCTTTCTATTATTAAATGGCTAATGCACCTATCAAATTTAACTGAAAAGATACAAAAAGAATTTGTCTTGGGTATTACAATACGTAACAGAAACTTTTGGTATACCTAGTTATTTAAATAACAATAAAATATATTCAACTTAGAATGCAATAATTAGAAATCTTTGAATGTAGGTGTGATTTTATTATTCATGCAACTACAACAAACTTTAATCTTTAAAACTTCAGTTCAAATTGAGTATTATAAATGTATAAATTCTTATTGTAGGTACTGACGTTTTATGAACGATAGGGATTTAGTGGAAGCAATTTCTTTTTTGTATGTTATATAATCAACAATGTGAACAGTCAATACAGATGTTTTATGTCGGTTTAATATATACTTAATGGAAAGTTCTAAAGGTATCTAAAGGTTCTATAACTATTTAACAATTTTCTATTATGCAATGTTTGTGAGTAAATTATAATAACCAAAATATATTTAAACCCAAGAAACTCTAAAATTATCATAATTATGAAAATTTCTAATGATGAACTTTGGTGTCAGACGTCAAATATATGATCAATCAAATAACTGTTACTTAATATTATTTTTATCAATATGCCAGTTTCTATTCAGGGACCGAAATGAGAGGATTAAAATTACATAAAGGCAGAACTCAAATGAATTCTATAGATCTAAAGTTAAAAAAGAACTCCATACACGCAAAGAGGAGACGCAATTATGATTTTGTCATTAGTTAAGTTATAGCATTCATATTGTTATTGTTAGTATAATAACTGGGATAAAACACTTCATTATATCTAAAGATTGGAATCACTAAAGGATATTTGCAGAAGGGTAGCTCCCAGAAATATTTTACCTACAGTTCAGAAACTGTGCTTATCTAGGCTGCGGTCTATGAACGCATTATAATAACATATCACATCAGCAACACAATTAAATTAGTCTAATAGTCTTCTAAGAAATCTTCTATAATACCGACTATGTTCTCGGGCGATTCTAAGTGGACGTGGTGGGTCCCTTCTACCTCGAAGAACCGAACATCTGCCGAGCTTTTTAATTTTTCTATAACATTCAAGTAGTACTCTATCTTCTCCCATCTTTGGCCAGGTAACGCCCTAATATTCAAAACTTTACAGGTAACTTTACTAGCATACTCCAATGCTGTTTCGATTGTCATCATTGCTAAGCCTGAAACTTTCAATTTCGGGTCTCTCTTGAAGAAATATCCCCGCTTCTTCATGTGCGCTGGAGTAGGAGACATGCCTCTCTTCATTAAAATCCTGCAATTTTCTCTAGAAATTGAACCTTTATACGCGTCACATACTATGTCAATCATTTCGTCGTATTCGTAGCAAGGAACTTTGTCTTCTGGGAGATTATCGTATTCTAACATTTTGTTAATATTCCATCCAGTCGCTTTAATCATAACCGATTGTTCTCTCACAGCTGGACTGGCGATATCAATGCAAATAATTCGGTCTACTTCATCGGGGAAAGACGCAGCATACATGAAGCTTAAAGCACCTCCGAGAGAGTGACCCATTAAGGAAATTTTCTGCCATTTGAAGTGTTGAACGATTCTTCTTAGGAGTACGACGCCATCCCAAAATATGTAATACAACATACCCTTTGGATAGTGTGATGAGAGACCGTGTCCAGGCAGATCTATGCATAGTACAGAAGTGTTTACAGGTAGTAAGGGAATAAGATTGTCCCAAGTGCCTGCGTTATCTTGCCACCCATGGATGGCGATGATTGGCTGCTTGTTCCGAGGACCCCACCATCTACCCGCCACGTGACCCCATGGAACTGGTATTTCTATTTCTTCTACCTTATAGCCTGGTGGCAATACTGGAAAGAGAGAAAAAGACAAATATTAGGATACTGTTAATGAAAATTACTAAAATTTTCCCGAGAGTACATCTGCCCAGAAGTCAGTTGACACGCTATTAAATGTATGTGAAACCCACTAAACACCATAATTTAGGATCTGTTGAATGAAATTACACGAAACATAACTTTGGATTTAAATTAAAACCCACAGTACCAAACGAGGACATAAACATAACAGGCCAACAGCTTGACTTTATTTTCTTTTGTGCTCAGCGATCTCATTTGCTGAATAAACTAACAGAGCAGATTAATACTAATCTGCTCACGTCTATATTTCTAATGTTTGCTCTGCCTACGCAGTAAGACAACGATTTGTAAGAAAATATACTTTTATTAGACGCATTTTGTTAATAGCTTGGCGCATCTGATCGTAAGTTGTAACCGTCACGATTATTTTCTTGAAAATACAGAATGAGATATTATGCCGTTCATGCAAAGATTTGCAACTGAAGTAAGGAGATGGAATGAAATCAAATTACACGGAGCCAGAAGTACCGCCTGTGCTACGAGAAAACGCAAAACATAGTAGAAACCACTGGAAAATACTAGTATTTGCTTCAGATCTTGTAAAGGAAACACACACGAATAAACTAACCGTTATATACAATAAATAAACCAGACTACAAGTCACTAAGGTAATAAATTACTAAGTCTAGACCCGTCGGACTCGTAGATAAATTAAAGGTCAACTAAGCCACGCGATTTAATTATAATGCCATGACCTCCCTAGACTATTTTTATAATAAATCCAGAGAAACGGAAGTAAATATGTACATAGCCTGTATATTTGGAAAGGCTAGACCGAAGGAAACACGCAACTTTTTGGTTTCCAACTACTCTAAAAACTATTTGCCATCAAACGTTGCGTGTGGGAGACTTAGGTCAAAAACTCTAGATCGAAAACAAAGTAATAATGGACCTTTTTCCACATAATTCAAAATACCTAACATATTGTGCTGACAAAATTTTATCATCTGGTTTTTGTTGAAATTATGCAGTAAAATAACTTAACTATTAAACCTAAATGCCCAAAAAGTAAATTAAGATATAGGTATGTCTTAATTAACTTTTGATCAATTTCGGTCTAAAAATCAAAAGATAACCATGTTAGTTATTTTTCTGTTTGAAGATCACCTTAGGCAGATTTTTGAACAGATTTTTTTCTGTCTTCACAATTTTTTTTTGTAAGACAAGATGGCATTACCTTAAAAGGTGAAGGATGCAATAAAATATGTTACGCCAAAAAACATTGCGCAATTACAAAAATTTCATCAGAATACATAAACATTGTCATATCAAACAAATCTGCAACCGACCTTGAAGTTTGAACTGGACGACCATAGATCACGAGTTCGTTTACAAACACGATGCAAAAACGTGTTCAATACATACTAGAATCGCCAAGAGTCCGGTCTGTTGCAGAAACTATGAATCATACTGTCAACTATGAATCATGTCGGCCTCGATGGCGTAGTGGTTAGTGTAACCGACTGCCACGCCTGAGGTCGCGGGTTCGATTCCCGCACAAGACAAATATTTGTGTGCATGAACATGGATGTTTGTCTTGGTCTGGGTGTTTCTATGTATAATATGTATGTATTTACAAAAAAAAAAGTATATGTGTATGTTTATCCATTGTCTAGTATCCATAGTACAAGCTCTGCTTAGTTTGGGCTAGATAGTGTTGTGTGTATGTGGAATATTATATTATTATATTATATACTAGACACACCATGGCTAGCGTGGTAGATCGAGTGCAAACATTTTCGCACTCATGTCATTCCTACATCACGCTGAGATATAGTGAAAAGCGATAAAGGTTTCGTGCTTAATATTCCATGCTAGATCTTTCTTTTCTTTTTTTTGCCTACTTCATAATCGACAATACACTGTCCAAATATCTGCTTGAGTATTTGGAAAGCCATTCACGGTATAAATATCATTGTGCCTATAAGGATTTTCAGGTAGGACATTCATACTATGAACATGACGCGTGCCTTAGAAAGCTATCCCTTTTCTATCAACGTTAACGCCACCAGTGTAAAGACCAAAATGGATGGATAATCCACCCATTTTTCTTAGTAGTTGCTAGCGACTATATACTTAGACCCATCTTTATGTATTTGTCTATTAAAAAACGAATATAGTCTGAAATCAATAACTGAATGCTTTTTAAGAATTTGTTTGTTTACTAAATTCTATATTTGCAAATGCTCTGAAACGTCTCTCAATCAAATGCCATTTTTATACATTTGAATCTATTTCCATCTTTCCACTAACGACAACGTTGACAGAGTATGGAATTTTTCTAAGCTTCCTGAGTAAAATATTACGTAATGTGTAGACTCCTACATATTACTGCAGTTTATTACGTGACACGACAGTGAAATCTTTACTAGACTATGTTTGTATATCAAACTAGCGACCCGCCCCGGCTTCGCACGGGTAGTACAAAACCCTGAAAAAAATAAATTATACACCTAACCCTTCCTCATGAATCACTCTGTCCGTTGGTGAAAGCCGCATGAAAATCCATACAGTAGTGTTTGAGTTTATCGCGAACAGAAAGACAGACGCGGCGGAGAACTTGGTTTTAAAATACATACATATGTAGTACTAGTGATATCCAGTTTAGAAAAATGTTACTGATTAACATAATATTCTGCCTATTTTACATTAAAACTGTAATACCAATGTCTACAAGCCTATGGCTTGTTCCATTTAGTCAGAGGTCGGAAACGATTATTTAATCGCGTGGGACCTGGACAAGTTTATCTACTATCACATGTAAAACACAAGACTACTATCTAGAGCTGTGACTCGACTATACATATAGATAGATATTTTTTTATTATCAATAAGTACTTTGATAATACATTAAGCGGACTTTGCCTGGACGATTAATGTCTTTTTAAGTGTCATCTATATATTAATCAATACATTTTTAGAGTTACTTGTGGTTTTACTGGTGATTTATTTATCGACGTAAAGACCGATAAACGCACTTTGGTCAGACATAATCTTAAGTTCTGTTAAGAAATGATGACGATAGAACTTTGATGTATAGCGCCTAATATAATCAATCTGCTTTTTTGCCTATCGATAGGTATATAACATTTATTAATAGTACACAAATTTATGGGACGCCAGAATAGTTCGATATCTTATCTGAAGAGTAAAATATAATAGATTTCCTATACCATAAACCAAATTTATTATTCAATTTAGGTTTATCTAGTGATTGAGAAATTGATCGTATATCATAAGTGATATAATGAAGTGGACATACACAACGTATTACTTTAAAACAGCGAAACTGTTTATACGCCAAATAACGAGTACTATTCATAATACACATATTGACTTTTTTTTATTGATAATGTCATAGGTAGGGTAGACTGGGTACGGTTGTAACAATTTAGCTTTTATCGCTCATATCCTTGCTATTATAGCTCTAAGAACTAAATAAAATTTTAAATCCAATTGAAGAATACTCTCTTGGGTTACCTTTTAATTTAAAATAAATTACATATATACAGTAGATATTCGGCAGCGATGCATTGTTCAATTTGTGTGCGACTGTTACAACCGTCCCCATACTGGGGTCGGATGTAACAGTCATTGGGACGGTTGTAACATACCCAAATAAAACAAAACACAAGTATTTTCAATGAGTTGTATTAGAAAGTTAATACACTATTATCATTAAAACGGTACATTTTTAGGACTAGTACTATAATACTTATAATTTTAAGCAGTCTTAAAGAAACTTTCACTTATATATTTTAGCCTTTAGTTTTTAATTATTAGATAAAATCAAATAATGAATAAAATAAACAGTGAAAAAGTCAAAAGAATATTACTAATACCATCCAAAAGATATTTAACTTCAACTATAACAAATCAACAAAATTGTCATACGAGTATAAAATTATTATTAATCAGTCTTTGCAGTTATGACAGACGTAATTTCGCCCACCATCAGTGCTGTCTAAGTGAGACTATAACTGACAGGCCCCTTGACATTGCACCCATTTTCCCCAGATCGACTATCTTAATAAGATTCTACCTACACAAACAAAGCAGTAAAAATGTTCATCCTCTGAAGATTCTGATGATGTTTCTGCCTTTCTCTTCTTACCCTTCTCTGCCCCTTGTCCTACTCTTTTGGGTTTTCCTTTTTCTATTTTCTGTACTCCAGTGTTTGGCCCTAAAACTTTCTTCTTTACTCCTTTTTCTTTCAACCGTTTCTGTCTTTCTTCATATTTCTTTCTGATTGCTTCCTTTTCAGGTGTGTCCGTGTAAATTGCAGACTTTTTTATTTTAAAAGGTCTGTTAGTAGTTTTCCTGGGAGGAGCTTTAGGATAGGGTCTTACTTCTTCAGGTGAAAACGCATATTGAATGCTTTTGGACTGTTGTTGCGTTATGTGTTAAACGTCGATTTGTTCAGGAGACTTTGTCAGGGTAACTCAACTTGAAGGACCGGGATCCATCGCTAGGACTAGGGAATCATCTTTCTCACTATTAATTTGTCTCGGTGGTGTCACCGTAGTCAATACATGGCTAGTCTGTGGTCTATGGATCTAGACATTCTGTGCAGAAGCTTCAGTTTCAGTTGCATCTACTTCTCCGGTATTAATTGAGGCATCATCCAATTGGGATGTGGTTGCTGTCGGTGTCATATTGTCAAGAGTAAGAAAGATTTTGTCCAAATTCGGAACATTTGAATCCAAATTCGGAAAATGTCAGTAACAAACGAAGGGGCAAAATCAATTTCTTGAAATTTCTTTTGAAAACCGGCCTGTATATTTGTTGGGGTGAGAGCCATCGGTATTGCATTTTATACAACACTTGGTATATATAGATGGCCATAGATTTTCCTGGATGGTTTCGCATCCAAGCATCACATGCTGTATTTATAGCTTTTTTAAATGGCCCGTAAACAGACCTGTCTAAAGGCTGGAGCTTGTGAGAACAATAGGGAGGAAGAGACAGCAAAACTCTTTGTTTACAGAAGTCCAGTGAATTTATATGAATATGTGACGAATGATTATCTAGCCCAAGCAACACTTTGTGAGATAAAGAGGCGTTGCTATATCTTTGAAAATGCTTCAGAAAATAGGCAATTTTTCATCTTGCATCCAGCCTGACGGATTCCCTGCTCCGATTGAACCCGTGGGCCCGCCTCTGACAAAATTGTCTTGGTATCGGATGCGGGGAAACACAAACATAAACGGTATAGCATGTCCTAAAGCGTTTGCTACAAATGCAAGTGTGACTAGAGTGCCACGTGCAGCCAAGGAGGAGAAGCCGTTGTTACTCCTGTTTCGTCCATATTATAAATATGTTGTGGACCAAAACTGTCACGATCCATAACAGTTAGTAAATTCACAAAAAAGCATCGACGTTTGTCCGATTAAAACTGGTAGCCCTCGATAGACTTATAGCTTGAGCTGTGCGGACCGATAATTCTGGCTTCCTATTCATAAATGACCAGAACCACTCTTCCTCGGCCATTTGATTGTCGATCCAAGTGACAGGTATCTTTGTATTATATTTGATGGCAAGTTCTAAGGACAATTTTTTTACCTCTTTGAAAGATAGACCAAAATAAATGTCTGCACAACGCATAAGGTATTTAACTAGAGTTTGCTCTTGTTCTGGTGTAAAAACTCTGTTATGAGCTACATACTCCATAGTAACAATTTCTGGCGCAACGTCTTTTCTTGCAGCTGCAATGTATCTCTTACAAATGTATCGCATTAGAGTAACATAGTTAAGATGATATATTTCTGCCGCTTACCGCAAAGACTTTCCACTTTTCACTTCATTGTAAGCATCTATAAAACGTTGTTGGTCGCCTTTACCTCTAGATGTCTTCCTAGAACGTTTCCTTGCATCTACGATGGAAAAATATATACTCTTGTTATAACCGTACCCATAAAAATTATTACAACTGTACCCAACCCCTTCTGTGCCAGTAAAATGGCAACACGTTCAAAACAAAAAAGTCTACACTCAAACTAACAATTCGTTATACACCGTGAAACATTAGCAAATAAGTAGAAAAATCTATAAATCGTAATATGCATTATTAATTAAAATATTTTGAAAAGAAATCGACCAAAAATACTTACTTTTGATCCACAAAACACAATAATTATACCCTTCTACACGCCTATTAACCACGCAGACCGCGCGGCGACACTTGCAAATCACAATACACGGCAATCATGTTTATATCTGTCCACCGCGTCCCTTTCTCCTCGAACCCCTCACTCTCCTATAAATAGTTCAGGAAATATTCGAGTTGTTACAACCGTACCCTTTTACAACCGTACCCTGTTACAACCGTACCCAGGCTACCCTACACTTATATTTTATCATCAAGCTGTATGTTTTCTCCAATAGAATATTTATCCATTAATGCTTACTCATTTTTAAACAGCGATAGAAATGGGAGACCGTTGGACTGCCACGCAGAGGTCTCAAGTTCGATCCCATGGCGCGCATCTCTGACTATTCGAAGTTATGTGCGTATTAAGTAGTTAATTATCGCCTGCTTTAAAGGTGAAGGGACAATTTCTAAGAGTTCTGAATAATGTTCTCAAGGATATGTTAAGCCGTGGTGGACTATGGCCTAACCCTTCTCACACTGAGAAGAGGCCTGTGTCCAGCAGTGGGACAGTTTAATACAGGACTGATATTATTATTAATTGTAAAAATACAATCGGCCTATCTGATGATAAGAAAATTTACGAAGCTATGTGTCACAGCTTAAACTAATATTTTCTTAGCATTAAGTGGGGTGATTGCATTAAATTGCAAATCATTATGGAATTACTCAATTCGATAATGATTTGCAGAAGCCGTGCTACCACGACACTAATTCATTATTTATGTTAAAACTCTAAATGGACTTTGACTGCATAAGAGCGTTTACGAACTGTGGCCTGTATATTACGATACGAATATAATTTAACACTTACGGCCACTCCTACACGAACAAGTAAAAGTTATCCGAAAGATAAATCGCATGCTGTCTCACTCATGTTAGGTTGAAGAAGAGAGATGGCGAGACTTTATCTAATAGATAAATTCTATCTGGAGGCGGGAGTACAAAGCCGTATTCGTGATTTTACCACTGGGCATATACGCCCTTAACATTTTATAATTTATTTTGTCTACGTTATCGACGGATTAGTCAGTACAACATTATTTGGAAGCAAAGTACCGACGTACAAATTTATCGACGTAAAGACATTTAGCGGACTTTAAGCGAATTTATACGGTAGGTTTACTATGCGAGTGTAGTATATCATTATAAAATATATAAAAAGTTTCTACATAGATAGTGGCATTTTTGCGAGATAAGTAATTAAAGAGACTTGAATAAGTTAGGTTAGACTGCATACAAAAGCAAGCGACTGGCTGTTGTGACGCAAATTGGGCGAGGCCATTGTCCAGCTACGGATATCGTGTACATATACATATTTATGATGTATTTAGATCAGAAACGAGTAGCCACAAATAAACGCATGTCTGTATCTCTCCGAATGTACTACTCCACATTACGCCAGCAGTCTTTAGTTCCAATGGAGCTACCTTCATATAAGCCTAAAAACTTAACTTGCCTTGATAAAATGCTCAATCCCAAAAACAATATAATAATTTATTATTCTATCAGAACTAGCATGCTTTTATTGCATTCGTGACCTCATCGACGATCTTGTATACAAGAGTAATTAAACAACAAACGCGAAACAATATCACACATCATCTAACTACTGTTTGAATTCAAATTCTAATCATTTATTTGCTAACATGTGGTTGTCATACAAGATTAGAGCAAAAAGAACATATTATTAGGCTAGTTAATTCTGAAACTCTAAGAACGCCACTGTTTAATACCCACGTAAGCTATTTGAGGTATTTTACCTATACATGCCAACCCTATTAAGACCCGTTGTTTAAAATTGCATTAAGCATGTATACAAATCCCAAAAGTCTTAAAACGTCAACACATGAAGCGAATTAAAAAAAAAACTGGTATAAATAAAATGAAAAAGGTACATTGTTAAATTATTCATGGCAGGTAAATCTTGATATTAACAATGTGAGACTTAATTGTATATTTAAATGATATCTAAAATATTATTTATGAATAGATACATCACTCTGCAAAAACATATTTTAAATAAATAATTACCCAGAACATGGACTATGTTCTGGGTAATTATTTATTTAACGTTTTCTTAATTAACTATGTAATTCGCCATGATTTAAGAGCTGAAGATACCGCTTTATTTTATACTAGCTTATTCCTTTCTTTATGGTGAAAGAATTGTTTTGAGTAAAATCTAGAGGTAAGTATCTTTCTTTTTTAAAAAGAACAATCCCGCACTACGAATAATTCCTGTGTCACGAGAGATTTTACAGACATTCAAACAACGGACTTAAAGAACATCCAGACTCGGAACAACCATTTGTGGATCACACAAACAAACCAACGCCATCTGTGCAGTCCGTTTACTACCCAATACGCATTAAGTTTATATAATACGATAAATAAATATAAAACTACAACATATTCTGATAAATATAATATATTATATGTTATGTAAGTATACTCATACATTTATATACTTTTATTGAGTATTACTTCTTTTCTATTACGATAACATTATACTGTGATAACAACGAAATTATAATATAATATTATATTAAACTCGCTATGTGTACGATTTTGTACGCGTTTACTACTACTTTCCTAATCCTTACTAATATTATAAATGCGAATATGAGATTGTTTGTTTTTTTGTTACGCTTTCGCGCCTTGACGTCTCGACTGATCGTCATGAAATATCGTATATATGTTGTCAGGGGTACAGAGAAGGACATAGGGTACCTTCCACCTAGAAAAAAGGAGCTGATACTAAACTAACCTACATTTACGCGAGCGAAGGCGCGGGTGAAATCTAGTCATAACATAAAGCACTTGTAGTGTTTATTATATTAATTTGTCACAATTATCTCAATACCGCACTGAGCACCATAAATAAATTAGTACAGCCATTGTGAAATCTTCACATATGGTTTTGCTTGGTACAATCACACAGACAATACGTGCCTTAGATTTTATTATTTGTATACGTATTATACTACAATTTAAAACGGTTCTTTTTTAAATAATTGGGGCCTATGTTTAAGCAATTCTTTACTAAATTTCTATCGTCAAATTAAGCATGATTGGGTCACAATCATGAAAAATTGTACATCTATACTGCCATTAAAAAAGAACTCATAAATGTCAATAGCTTACGCTTCGAGTAGGTGCGAAGGAAATTACATTTATTTGATTCCATCGAGCCGGCTCGATGCGCGCCTTCGAGTTGTGATGTTTGCGGTCCACACGTTAATTTTTACTCGTTTTGGAGTAAAACTATCGAGTAATACCGAATGTGAGTACGGAGCTTAAAACGCACCGTTTATCTTTCTGCAATGTAGCATTCGCTAGAATGCTTATTACAAGTGAATGCTCAAGTCTATCAGCACCTATAGGCACAAAGTTCGCGCGTGACGTATCGTTTTTTTTTTGTAGTTTATCTATAAGTACTCACACAAAATGACTTAGCATATAATATCAGGTTTAATACGCATATATATGAACGCCATAAAATATTATCATACTTTGCAAATTAATGAAACCGAATAACACAAATTACGACGATGAATTCTCGACGCACATCAACCCGGTTAATTAGGTATTAATAGATCTTGATTTTTAGTTTTATTATTGTTTTTTTTGTGATTTATATCTATAAGTACTCATATAAAATGACTTAGCATACAATATCAGGTTTAATACGCATAGATATCAATTATATAATAATAATATAATAATATCAGCCCTGTATTAAACTGTTCCACTGCTGGGCACGGGCCTCTTCTTACTGTGAGAAGGGTCTGTGGTACTGTGAGAAATTCCACCACGCTAGCCTAGTGCCGGTTGGCAGACTTCACATATCTTCGAGAACATTAAGGAGAAATCTCAGATATGCAGGTTTCCTAACCATGCTTTCCTTCACCGTTTAAGCAAGCGATAATTAACTATTTAATACGCATATAACTTCGAAAAGTCAGAGATGCGCGCGCCTTGGGTTCGAACTGGAGACCTCTGCATTGAAGTCTAACGGTTTTCCACTAGGCTGTCGCTACTATTATATATTTGTTTTAATTACAACGGCTAAATTAGTAATTACACAAATGAATCTAAAGTAAAAACAATTAAAATAAATAGAAGTAACTATATTTAATTCATCAGCAAAAATACCAATATTAGCTATATCCGTACATTTTGATACTGATGTTTCTAAATGCAGCCTGTGTGTACCTTTGGAAGCAATTTTACCGACGATCATACATGTTTATAGAATATAATAATTATAGTGACAGTTGGCATCAAAATATAATTCATTAAATTTGGTGTAAAACACATTTTTAATCAAAGTAAAGCTTGTCACTGTTTAGTAATTCAAAATGGTAGTCTATTTACCGTCTCGTTACTATTTAAATGAAGTTTAATAGGGTCGATGAAATTTGTAAAGCGAACGAAGTGCACGTTCCTGTCACTTAGTAGTCACTTTGCCGTGTTTATCACATAAAGTTTAATCGCACACGAACTGTGCTTGTCTATCTATCACACGTTTAACACGAGATTCCTTTCCTATCTGTGGCTATAATTCGTCTCGATTATGAAGTAGCAGAAATTATATATATATATGCAATAAGGCTCAACGGACCTTGTTCTGTTCGTAGATGTTGCACAACGGTTGAGGAAATCAACTACAGTGACAGAAAGAGCGCTTTCAAATATCAAAGTTCGTGAAATGAAGCAGACGCATGACAATGACATGACAGCAAATGTGAGTTTGTGTTTGTTTTTTACGCTTTCACGCCTTAACTACTCGAATATCAACGTGAAATTTTGCATACACGTTGTCGGGGGTACAGAACAGGACATACGGTACCTTACATCCAGAAAAAAGTACTGTACAAACATAACCTACATTTACGCGAGCGAAGCCGCGGGCATAATCTAGTATAAAATATTTATACGATAGCATCTTATAGCAGCTGAAAGCAAGCCATAACCACGATGCGTATATGAACATCCAAAACCATCCAACTAGGGCCATATGCTAAGGTCGAAACCAAAAGAGGTAAATACCTTACACGAATGGTGTAAGCTATTCATCTCTTTGAGTTTACTGCACACGTACGTATAATAAAATAAGTTCAAATATGCTAATTGCTCAAGAATGTAATTCTTATAATAACATCCAAAGTATTTAGCATACAATATATACTTAATTTTAAAGATTACGATATGTTTTTGCACATTTAACGAGTCGCAGCGCAGAGCATTTTTCATTGTCAAACCGTTATCAATTTTGCTACGACTAAAATAATGTCGAAAATCAATTACCACAACTATAAGTTACCGAGAGCGTTGAAGCTAACAGCGGCAAAAGGTAGCAGGAACGCGTAGTGTTAAAACTGTACCAATGTCTGCACCAAGATCACTCGCGCGCTGCCCATCCGTCAGAATACAAAGCGACCGCTATGCTAGAACTCTCCTAACATTTATACTAAAAAAACATGTAAAGGGTGCATAGAGGCATTTCAACTTAAACTCGGGCCAGCTGGACTGAAGCAGTGACTCGCATAAGGTAAGCATGTGCGAGGACACCTTCCTATCTTATACAAGGCACTGCTGTAACACCCGGTGAAAATCTGAACCAACAGAGAGTCTGTTGGTTCAGACTGAGGAGTCGGATTACTTCAGGCTGACCGGTAGAGCTACAGCCTTATCTCTATAAAAATGACGCTAGGGTGACGTCTATCAGACAAATGTCTTTAGTTTTGTAGGCTGTTATGAAACAGGCCATATGTATCTATGAACATATAATGAAGTCTTTCGAGAAGAAAAGAAGTAATAGGTTTAGGTATAGCGGAGTCCTCGCTTAAAACTATGATTTCGTTTAAATTAGAGCAACTTGGCTGAAAAGTACAAGTAGGCAACGCGGCTATAGAATAGATTTTAGCATAGCATGGCAGGTAAGGACTTATGAACCATCAGGGCATATGCATGATCGCCACTGTGGTTGTAAAAAGAGCTGACGGTACTCGTACTGGCCATACATATATACGCAATCGTTTATCAATAGCAAACAATTCTGCAAATTTAATTATGCTTGTCATCATGACTACAAAACTAGTCGCTTGTATTATACGTCTTAAAGGAGATGTTTCACTTTTGTATAGGATTCCGGCTATAACTTGTACTACATCCTCCCTAAATACATTTAGTTAAGCAATTCTGTATTAATTTCTAGTATTTTCGTTGAGCAATATAAAATATAAAATGTTTGACGTTTGTCGTGCGGACTATCTAAGACAAGTTGGTAGATGACATTTATACATAACCTAGAATCCTAGAATTGTCAGAAGTAAAAGAACTCTTGCTGGAATAATATTCACCAAAGAATTGATAATTCTTGTAAAAATGAAAGGAAAACGTATGAGTTCAGGAAAGTGTAATAAGTAACACCAATTCAGCATTGGGATATTTATTATATATAGATATAGAACTAATTAGGTTCGTATAACTTAATTTCTAACATTAGCCAACCAAAGTTTAAAAATGTAGACCGAAATAACAAACATTATTTTAACTTTTTACAATACGGTCTAAATATTTACGACTTGGGTCAAAAATATTGCTACTTTTTACGTAACTAGAAGCATGATCTGTGTCGCAGAACGTAATGTCCTAATGAACACCAGTTTTCAAAAAACACATACACTTGTAAATTGTTTCATACCTATTTAAATATTAGCACATGAATCTAATTTACAGAACATAAAGAAAATTCTTGTTTATACCGTTATATAAGCGTTCGTTCATTATAAGTAAGAATTTTCTAGCAACAATAGTAATTTATTTAACGCAAGTGTTTACAGAAGTCACTTACCGCAGTATGAAGTCAGATAAAATCTCATACAAAGGTACCTACTCAATATTAACCACTGACATTTTATGCAATGCGATAACGTAATGTCTGCAGTATGCCTCGCCACTGTTCGATCCCCATACCAGACAGAAATTTGTGTGATCCACAGATAGTTAATCCATAGTCATAGTGTTTTTTGTGTCCGTTGTTTGAATATTTGTAAAATCCCCCGCGACACACGAATCATTCTTAGCAAGAGGTAATCTTAGTAAAAAGAAAACAAAATATAACTATATTCGGTAAATTATATATAGGTATATCTACAAAACTCTGAACTCGTACGGTATTCATATACGATGGCATACGTTCTAAAACAAACGCATGTCAAGTGATTTGATTGGCTCTTGCTAATTGCAATTAGCAAGAGCCAATCAAATCACTTGACTTGCGTTCCATTTCGACACGTCGTAGATTATTATTTATTAGCCTTTAAAAATTCGAGTGTAAATTCGAAAATACAATTACATAATTATATGTATGATATAATATTCGATATAGATGCTTGAAACATCAACTATTGCCATGGTTACTGAAAAAGAAACTCTTTTCTCACTGTCGACTCGGAGATGAGTTTGTAGTGAGATATGAATTACACAACAGTAATCCGTGACAGTGCGTTCTTTTGTAGACTGATATATATACTCTCAGGCAAGTGTATCCAAAGATGGGTTAATTTCATAATTCATGTATATTTTGTGTTATCGTAGCACAACTGCACAAGTTAGTCCGAAAACACTGAAAAATTTAAAAGCCACGTTTGAAATAGTCAGTTAGTTTAATAAAATATATATACATACAGGTTGCCCGGTAATTAATGGATAACCTTGAAATGTTTTATAGTAGAACTGAAGGCCGTTCAGAAAAATGAAAAATATATATATACTCGCATTAAAAAGTGCAAGCTATTATAGCATAGCATACTTTTGACTGTCTATCTATTAGCATAATTAGTGTTTAATAATCAAACAACAAAAAACCAATGGATTTCATTCATTTATGGTCGTAGTATACAAGAAAGTTATACATGGTAATTAAAAAAAAAACACATATCTCAGGCAGTAGTTAGGATAGATATTTTTCATTTTTTTTTCTGAACGGCCATCAGTTCCACTATAAGACATTTCTAGGTTATCCATTAATTACCGGACACCCTGTATAAACAACAATAATAATATCAGCCTTGTTTATAAACTCCCCCACGGATGGGCACGAGTATCTTGTCAGTATGAGAAGGATTATGATAGTTCATAAATATTTCCATAATTAATATATTAATATTTGGCAAAATCCAATGAAATAATAATTTTTCAATAATTACACGGCTAAAAATAAATCCGGTCTGCAAAGTCCCCCGCCGCGTCTGTACACGATAGACTCAACGGATTTTCATGTCGTTTTCACCAATAGATGGAGTGATTCATGAGGAAGGTTTAGGTTTATAATTTGTTAAGGTTTTGTAATAGTGCGAAGCCGGGGCGGGTCGCTAGTGTAGAAATAATTAACTGTGTTTAATAGAAAATTCTTTGTTAAGGACTATTATTATATTTGCACACAATCTAACACTATTTTACTTAAACTTGGATTTGGCTATAATTTTGTATAAAACACAACGATACTAACGAATGATTCTGACAAACGTACTTTGAAACTAAAAATAATGTTACCTATTATCTTTTTTTACATGTGCAAGAATCGGATCGAGCATTCGTTTGCAAATGTAACTGTTTGCCGTATGGATTTGATACAATTACCAAATTATTAATGAATTCATCTTTCTCTTTACGCCACGAAATGAAACACCACAATATATTATATAGTCTTAATTCATAACAACTAAACAATTGATGATCAATTTCAAAAATTGTATTTTGTTGGTCCACTTTTCGTCAATCGTTGCCGTCTACCGCCACAGTTCAGTTTCATTCTCCGTACTGATACTGAGAATTTTTGTCAGAAAAGCCGAACAACACTTTGTTCCATGCATTTTAACATAACATTTCACTTATTATATAAACAACGACGCAGGTTATATAAACGCAAATGATTATTAACAGACATAAAAAATTTTAAATGTGAGTCTGGATATTACCAAATTCGTATGGTTTATTTTAGTTTTATAACTAAATAAAACATCATTTTTTTATTTGTTAATTTAATTTACATTCAATGAAACTAGAAGCGTGTTCATTTGGTTAATTTATTATTACATTATTTTATTCACTTACATATAAATATGTAGAGAAGATATAATGAGTAAGTACCTACAAAATGAACACTACATTTTTTAATTTGACTTAGTAACACACACCTTGTAAGCTGACACGACCACGAACGTTGAAATATAGACTGTTGTGCAGTAAATGCAATAGATAATATTGTTTTTGTGTTGACTGCGAAGTCATGCAAAGGGTTAAGGCAAGTTATTGACACGTCTCGGGCACGCCACGATCGTGGCGGTAAGTCCCGTTTTTGAGGAGTGGCTGGAGAGGCGGCATGGCGCCCTCACCTTCCGGCTGACACAGGTTCTGACTGGCCACGGTTGTTTTGGCCAGTTCCTGTGTCGTATACGCCGGCAAGAGACGCCCGGTTGTCACCACTGCGGCGACTGCCGCGACGTTGTTGAGGACACGGCGCTGCACACTTTGGCGGATTGCCCCGCCTGGGCATCGCATTCGCGCGGCCCCGTCGATAGTGGTTTTGTCGAGGAACACCGTGGTAGGTTTAGTCGGTATTCCGGGAGGTACATTATCTTTTAACATCTTTCTTTTACCCCGGCGAGTCCGACATAATCCCTCCGCCCGCCCCCGCGGAGGGGTATGCGTCATTGCATTCCCCCACGTAAAAAAAAAAAAAAAAAAAGTTATTGACACGTCTGCGATATCACGAACGACTCGCTTTTGACTTAACTGTCCGAGCTCGTGCGTGAGTATTGACTCATGACGGATGCAACACAATCCCACGTGTGACGTGCTAACACAAAGAATCTCTAGTCTCTACCCACTTCCTCTCACCTCAATCATTGCAAATTCGTGAATAGTACAACTCATGCAGGCAATGACTCTCGACCACGTACGACGCGCCACGGTGCGAGCTCGTGCATCGTAATCCGTAAAATCATTGACCGTGGAAAGCCATTATAATTTCGTCTTTAATATAATAGAAAACGCAATATCGCAACACGCGATGCGTTACTCTTATCATATTATCACTCAATAAATAACTTAGCTATATGTAATATTATAAATATGTGTTCTAATACAGTAACATAATAACGAATAGCCCTGAGATACCTGCCAAAACATTTAGATAGACACAGCCTTGCTAGCATTTAACATCACCTTGAAAATTGCTTCTTAATGAGCAAAATGATTTTCTTTAACTGAAATGATAGTAAACACATTAAGTTTATTTGTTGCTGGAAGGGCAAACATTGAAAATTATTGGGACTAAAAGTATAAAATAGTTGTATAAATTATTGTCCTAATAATATGAGCAGCAGCAGCTCACCACAGCATGGCAAAATAGAGGGAATAATTAGCAGAATATTAAATAGCTAGCAGTAAATGGAGAACAAAATTAAAAAAATTATAAATATGTTAAAAGTATAAAATAAACTCCTAAACTCTGCAAACGTTTTGAATATTCTAATAGGATGTTCAATTATCAATAAATTAATTAAAAAAAGATTTATAATGTGTAAAAATAAAATTAGAATTTTAAATTTGATATCTGGTTACTTAATATATGAGGGGCAGAATTAATAATGCTTGTGATTGCATTTAAATGATATTCCATTATAGTTCCGAACAATGCACGGTCAAGGCCTCAGGGCATATGCCTATGTATAGTCATTGATACATCTGAATTAATTTGTGCAATTCTAGAATAAATTTAATAAATAATATTCTTTCACATACACACAACACCATCTAACCCAAACTAAGCAGAGCTGATACTATTTGTAAATACAATCATATTATACTTAGAAACACCCAGACCATGACAAACATCCATGTCCATGCACACAAATGTTTGACTTGTGCGGGAATCGAACCCGCGACCTCAGGCGTTGCAACCGGTTACACTAACCACTACACCTTTTCGATCCTATTTTTCATTTTATTACTTTAACCTGTGGGCTGAACCATGCCAAGGCATACCTAATGATGAAAGCTGTGTGTCAGGCTACTGTGTGTCTGCCAATAGACAAATAAATAGAATTTAATTTGCTGAGAATTACTTTGTTTCTTTCATATGTTACCACTAGAAAGAAACAAAGTAATTCTCAGCAAATCAATCAATCAATCAATCAATCCTTTATTTGCTTAGAATATGGTTACATTTTACAGTTTGTCAGATTTAGATAGTACAGCATATTCTGCCACATGTGGCGTGCAAAATTTAAATATATAATAATAAACATTAATTAATATACTTAACAGCTAAATACAATTACACCATTAGTTTCTAAAATTATTATCACATGTATAAATATAGTTGAGGACCAATTAGAATATTTAATAATGAAATAATTTAAAATTAATGGCCATGTTAGAATATGTTTAACAATTTGAAAAAGATAATAAAATTAAAATAAAGCAATAAAAAATGTCAAATAATAAATAAGAAATCATGTCAGAATAATATTAAAATGTCATGCATGCATTATAAAATCACAAGTCAGTAATTATAATTTAAAATAAGTAATAGTCCGCTTTATGTTAATAATAAAAATAACATAGTACTTATTGTGCCTTTATAGTTTTATCATTAAGAAAATCATCAATATTATAATAGCTTTTTTGTATTAGTAGTTTTCTAAGCGATTTTTTAAATTGTGTAGTATTCATATGCCTAATAGCTAGTGGAATTTTATTACAGATTTGTGGAGCTTTGCATACTATACTTTTATAGAGTAAAGCTGTTTTAGCGGGATGAGCACGAAGTCTATTATTATCACGGCGATTTCGGCTTACATAATCAGAGAGTTTGGGAAATAGTGTAAAGTGATGGAAGTGTAAGAATGTTGTATTTTATGAAAAAAGGCCTACAACTATCAGTACTTTTAAGCCCAAACATAGCGCGAATGCATCGCTTTTGCATTTTAAACACCATATCCTTATTGGTAGAATTTGCCCAAAAAATTACACCATATCTAAGGATGGATTCCACAAGTCCGTAATATGCCGAAAGTAACGCATCTGTGTTAATAATAGCAGCTAATTTATGTAAGGCGTAAGATAGACTGCTGATTTTTTTACATACAATGTCAATGTGTTCCTTCCAATTAAATTTATTATCAATATTTAAACCTAGAAACCGAGCAGCAGTAGCTTCCTTAATGGTAAAATTTTCATATACTACATTTAAATTTAACGAATTTTGTAGTCGTTGACCAAAATGCATAATGTTCGTCTTCATTAAATTAATTTTCAAATTATTATTGTTTAACCAAGAGATTATGGATGTCAGTGAGTCATTAATGTCAGATTTATATTGATTTATGTCCTTGCATGGTATGGTGACCGTGCTATCATCAGCAAATAATATCAAGGGTTGGTTGGTAGCATTTGGTAAGTCATTAATATATAGTATAAATAAGAGTGGCCCCAGAACACTACCCTGGGGTACACCATGTGGTACATAACGCCTTTTTGAAGTGTAGGTTTCTTGGCGTTTTGTGTTAAAATTAATTTTATTGATTTCTGTTATTTGTTGTCGGTTTGTTAAATAGGATCTAATTAAGTTTAGAACATTGCCTCTGACACCATAAGCATGAAGTTTATTTAGCAGAATATTATGACTCACACAATCAAAAGCGGAGGACATGTCACAATAGATAGCACATACAGGGGATTTTTTATCCATGTGCGTTAAAACATTTTTAATAAAATTATAGATAGCCATATTGATGGTTTTGTTTTTCCGAAAACCATTTTGCTCACTGCATAATATTTTATTTCTTTCGAGATACGCATTAATTTCCTGATATAGATATTTTTCAAATATTTTTGAAAATACGGAAAGTAAAGCAATAGGCCTGTAATTTTGCATTAACTCTTTATTTTCCTTTTTATATAATGGCTTTATTATTGTTAATTTAAGATTTTCCGGAAAGACGCCAGTCGATATACATAAGTTAATTATGTGGCTCAAATGGTGACATATGTACTCATTAACCGCTTTAATAATATTTGATGATATGCCATCGTGTCCTACAGTATTTGTATTTTTTAAATTATTGATTATTTTGTAAATATGATGCGGCGTGCTTGGAGCAAGAAACATTGATTTTAATCTTGTATTTATTAATGCAGTTACATTTTTATTTGAACCTGGAACTGGTTTAACTTTATTGATAAAATAGTCATTAAATGCATTCGCTATTTCTATGGGATTATTTGTAAGTTTCTCGTTAATTTTGATGCTGGAAATGTCTTCTTTGGGTATGTTAGGTCTGGCACTATTTATAATTTGCCACGCTGCTTTACATTTATTATATGCACTTTTTACTTTGAAATTATTTTGAGCACGTTTAGTTAGCATTATGATCTTTTTAAATAGACTACAATAACTTTGATACTTTGATTTATTTTCTTGTGTGGGTTTTAGTCTAAATTGCCAAAGTAAATCTCTTTTCTTTCTGCTGCAAGCTTTCACTCCACGAGATACCCATTTTGGCTTACAGTTGACTTTCATAAAAATATGTATTTTGGGGAAACATAAATCATAAAAAAGTTTGAAGTCATCTATAAAGTATTGGTATGCTGTATTCGGATTATCGGTTTGGTAAATATTCGAAAAAGACATGTTCTTGATACATTCTTTAAATTTTTTAATGTTTTCTAAACTATAATCTCGTTTCGTGATGCGCCAAGATTTTAATGCGAACACTAGTTTAACGGGCAGTTTTATTAATTGGGCTGTATGATCCGATAAACCTAATTCTAAAATCTCGGTCTTACATTTCTTTTTTAAATTATGTGCAAAATTGTCAATACAGCTTCGACTAGATAGTCTCGTCGGTTTATTTAATGTCAAATTAAAATTATAATTTAATAAAAGGCATTCAAAATCTAAAGTACTATTATTACGCTTTAAAATGTCTATATTAAAATCACCAGCAATTAAAATGTTATTATATTTATATTTATTTATGTAAATTAACAGTTTTTCTAGCCTGTTGAAAAACGTATACAAATTATTTTGTTTGGGTACTCTGTATATGCAGATAATTAAAGTTTTATAAGAAAGAAGCTCAATTGCACAACACTCAAATACATGGTCAACGCAAAATTGCCTAATGTCATTTATTTCCTTATATTTATGTTTTTTATTTAATAGAATGCATGTTCCTCCTCTTTTACTGTTATGTCGATAGTAAGATGCAGCCAAAGTATAATTTGGTAAATCTAAGTACACATTATTTGCCAATGACATGAAATGTTCGCTAATACATACAACGTCAATACACTTATCATTATCTTTGAGTTCTTCCAAATTTACACATAAAACTTCTAATTTATTAAGTAATCCTGCAATATTCTGGTGTAGTACATATATATGTCCTTCAGAGAAAAAACTGGGAAGTATTATATTTTTCATTGTTCGGTACAATCGAGTTTGTTAAAACGTTGGCAAAAGTCTAGCATTAGTCAGTACTCTGACACGGAGGAGAAACAGGAATCATTCATATCAGCAATTACTGATCGAGTTCTTGAAGCAATTAAATCCGAACTCCCTCACATTATATCGGGTATATTACAGACAGAGTTGGCCCCAATTAAAAATTATTTGCAGGAGTTTCGGGAATCTTTGAGCTTTCTAAGCGACAAACATGATGAAATGAAAAAAACATTGAAACATTAATCAAAGAAAACACTTTTCTATCTAAGGAGAACAATGCACTCAAAACCACGGTTCATGATTTATCGGATCGTTTAAATAACCTGGAAAAACATTTGCGAGAAAATAACATAGAGATACAAGGAATACCAGAATATCGTAATGAGAACCTGTCTAATCTTTTGCAACAATGTGCACATGTCGTCGGCTACGATCTAAAGGACGAAGACATAGTCAAGTTTACACGAGTCGCAAAGATCAATAAGGACAGTAAACTTCTGCGCAATATAGTTGTGAAGTTCCGAAACGTAAGAAACCGCGATGAATTCTATTCGGCAGTGCATAGATATAACAAATCTAACCCTGATAATAAACTTCATACTGGTTAACTGGGGATCGCAGGCGAAAAGAAACCAGTCTACGTATCAGAGCAACTCTCGCCAGCTAACAGGAATCTACATGCTGCAGCGCGTAAAAAGGCAAAAGAGCTTGGTTACCAGTTTGTATTGGTCAAAAATGGACGCATCTTTGTAAGAGAGAGTGTCGACTCTAAGCATATCATGATCAGAAATACTGAGAGCTTTAGCCTTATGTCTTAAATATGTATCAGTAATAGCATTTTTTGTTAATTGATCTTTGGTGTTTACATAAACAATATAATGTATTTATCACTTTACTATCAAAATATTACAGGTGTAAAAAGCAAAGGTTTAGATATATATAACACAATACAGTGTGATAATTTCGATATAATATGTTTAAGTGAAACCTGGCTTGACGATTCTGTATTATCATCAGAGTTATTTGATGACAGATACTGTGTGTTGCGCAGGGATCGTGATTTAGCATTTCGTAGTTGATTTAACAAGAAGCATGGTGGGGTTGTACTTGTTGCTTATTCCAAAAACTTCAAGTATTACAGAATAAAGATTGGCAGTCGGACGATTTGGAGGATATATGGGTACAAATAAAATTAAATGGGACTCTAGGAATTAATTTGGGTGTAGCCTACTTACCCGATTATCTACCTGTGAATATCGTCAGCGATTTTTCCAACAAATGTGTCAACATACTCAATATCCCATTTAGCTATATGACTTGTATACTTGGCGATTTTAATCTGGGTGATATAAAAGGGTCAAAAGAAACAAGATGTCCATTAAACTACAATTGTGAAAAATCAAAAGCTCTTTGTCAACTATTTCAATTAACAACTATATATCAACTAAACAACATAGTAAATCACAATGGTAGAATACTTGATCTTGCAGTCACTGACTGTCCAGATATAGTCAAAATATTGCCTACTTTACCTATTAGTCGTCCTGATGCACATCACCCACCATTTGAACTAACATTCGGACCGTTTCTAGTCTTCCACATAACACCACAATTAAAAAACTATGTTTTCGACGAACTGATTACGAAAGTTGTAAAAGAGATATTGCTAAAATTGATTGGTCACAACAAGCACTGCTTCTACGATGTGATGATTTTGTGCATTTCTTTTATGATAGCATTTATGCAATTATAGAAAAATATACACCAAAGACTAAACTGTCAAATAACAACTACCCTGCCTGGTTCTCCAAGAATCTAATTAACCTGCTTTCATGCAAACTAAAAGCGCACTCTAGGTTTAAGCGTTACGGCAATCCTAGAGACTACGATGCATTCTCTATACTAAGGGCCCGAGCAAAAGTGGTCGCTCATCAATGCTTTAGAACATATATAGAACAAATAGATAATGATCTCAAGCTGAATATAAAATAAAATATTAAGGCTTTTTAGCGCTACACTAAGAGTAAACGTGTCACGAATAATTATCCTGCTATTAATGTATTATCAAGATATATATGAGTGAATAAGGTGTCGATATCGTGAATCTCTTTGGAAACTATTTCTCCTCAGTTTATACCAATAGTTCAAAGAACAACTACACACCTGCGTTTGAATCATCCAATTATTCTATTAGTGATTTATCCATATCAAAATGTGATATTTTAAAGAAATTGCAAAGTATAAATTTAAATAAGGGTAGCGGTTTTGACGGTATACCACCTATATTTATACGCCTGTGTGCTACAGAGTTTGTTAAACCGCTCTCCATTATTTTCGACAAATCCATACGGGAAGGCAGATTTCCTGCTCTTTAGAAGATTGCTAAAATTACTCCCATATACAAATCTGGTGATAGGAAAGATGTCTCAAACTACCGCCCAATTAGCATATTAAATTGTTTCTCTAAAATTTTTGAAGGATATACATATATATGATCATGTGTAAAACCATCTGAAACACTTATTAAGTCCACTACAACATGGATTCATGACGGGTAGGTCAACAAATTCTAATCTTCTTTGCTATACGACTTATATATGTGAATTATTTTACCAAAAACAGCAAGTGGACTCAATATATACAGACTTTTCAAAGGCGTTTGATCGTGTTGATCACTTCAAGCTGCTTGCAAAGGCACAACATGTTGGTATACATGGCGATCTGTACAGATGGCTTACCTCTTACCTACTGAATCGTACGCAGCTTGTAACACTAGGTGGATATGAATCTGGCCCCTTTATTGCGACATCCGGGGTTCCACAAGGATCGAATCTAGGACCGTTACTGTTCCTAATTTTTATTAACGATTTACTGGGTAAAATAGTTAGTAAATGTTTGGCTTACGCAGATGACATAAAAATCTTTAGATCAGTTTCTGATTACCGTGATTGTGAATGTCTTCAATCAGATTTAAATACAATTGTAGATTGGTGCATGGAAAACTCGATGTCACTCAATATCAGCAAATGTCAAGTTATAACATTTACTAAAAATAAAAATCAATTTAACTTTCCTTACCACATCGAAGGGTCACTGTCGAAAGAGTAAAGGTTGTGCGAGATTTGGGGGTGATTTTTGATACGGCTATGTCATTTAAAACTCATTATGACCATATCTGCACTAAGGCTAACCGTATGTTATCGTTTATGCTTCGAAACGCTAGACCGTTTAAACAAGCAAGCTCTCTAATAACATTATACTGCTGTTTAGTAAGAAGCATGGTTGAGTACTGTTCATCAGTGTGGTCGCCCATTTACAGGACTCATGTAGATATTATAGAGGCGATTCAGAGGCGCTTTATTAGAGCACTGTCGTCTAAGTTTGAATTAAGGCGGTAACTACCAGATTACGACAGTCGACTTCGTAGGTTTGAAATATTGAACCTAGATAAGAGAAGGTGGATAAGTGACATGTGCACTCTACACAAAAGTGTAAATTGCTTGGATTGTCAACTTGTTGGCCAGCTGAATTTTAAGATACCAACGCGATCCGTACGCATTCCACAATTATTTAGTATACCCATTAGCAACAATAATGTATCACAGAACAATCCAATATCGCGAATGTGCGACCAATATAATACTGTATGTTCACGGGTTGACATATTTTATAACAAACTTAATATATTTAAAAGAGTGTAAGCTACATTAAGATAGCATAAACCTTAAGGAAAAATAAAATAATTAACTAGTACCTATGTAAAACTTTTATATCATTTATTTTATATTTATATAATATCAATGCTTGATCATTGCTGCTTGTTTATATCAAATCTTCACTCGCTTATGTTCTATTTCACTAACTAAATGATGTGTATAGTTATAATTGGACTCAAGATTTGAGTATTGTATACTATTTAAGATTATGTGTGTATATCTATTAGTCTATAGTCTGTTACTGTACCTATTCAATAAAATAAAAATAAAATAATACTAATATTATAAAGCTGAAGATTTTCTTAGTTTGTTTGGTCGAATGCGCTAATCTCAGGAACTACTGGTACAAATTGAAAAATTATTTTAGTGTTGGATAGCTCATTTATCGAGGAAGTCTATAGGCTATAATTAACATCACACTACGACGCATGGGGGCAGCGCAGTAATCATAAATGCTGGTGAAACTGCAGGTACATCTAGTTATATAAGTAACTAGATGTACCTGCAGTTTCACCAGCTTCTTATGGTCAACTAAGACTGTAGCTAATATTCACATAAACAAATGAAAATTTTAATCAAAATGGAATAGAAAGTATTCATAATTTTGAAAATAATATCTTACAATTTAAATGTCAAAAATATATGTTTTAAATGTTATCTGTACATACCCAATATAAGAATAACATTTTAGTGTTGCAGTTTAAAAAGGCATTCATTATAAATAAAAGAATAAAACTATTGTATGAGTTAATGTGTTTGCAATTAATAATTCATAGCTAAAGAAGTAATGATTCTCCATAATTTAGTATAAAATAGTCAACCCAACAGTAAAGTTTAAGTAATCAAAAATGTGTGTCCATTTCCATTGAGAACAATAGGATCGCAATCATCACAAAATTATATTATGTATTTATTATGAAAATTACAACACATCAATATTGCCATATTAGTTTACTGTAATACTAAGACTTTCAATTATTATAATATCTCATCACAATCTATGGTAATATGTTACATTAAATATTGCATTATACTGATGTAAATGTAAAATATGATTAGTTACGTAAATTAAATATAAGTAAGGATTACCTTCGTGTATATGATGTCCATTCATTTTCGCTTCAGCCATAGCGACGTATTTCTTGTAAAATTAATTATACCACTAGTGATCACGTTTCTGATGAATGCTTATTTTTACTAATAAAACAAAGTATCACTTGTAATCCAATAACACGAGAGAGTGAATCTATGTAATATAATTTTTCTTCTATATAAACTTTCCGATTAGAGAAGGTGACCGCAAACGTGAGTTCACGTAAGGTTAGAAAACTTCAAACACTATACATGCACCTACGGAATGCCGCAGTCTTATGAAACTAAACAAGAATAAATTTATTGATTGCGAACATTTTGTTCGAAAATGACGAAATGCTTCCCGTCGATGAACGAAACGAAATAATAAATGTCATAATATATGTCATCTGCTTCTGACATTGACAGCTGATTTTGTGAATGAACAAGAATGAAACCCAGACATTTCAGAAATGTTGCCATACATATAAATATTCCACAAAAATCTAGTCCCGTGTAGAAAGGTTATTTTGACATATGATTTTCGTTCCCTCATTCATTCGTTTTATGGTGACCTGTCAACAAAAAAGTGTCAGCGTCAGAGAAACAAGAAAAGCGATATAGATTTCCAGACAATCAGACTACGTTGGCAAAATTAAATTATAATGGCAGACAAAAGGAAAACTAAAAAGCGCAAAGAGGTAAGTTAAATGAACTAAGTGATTAGTATAGTAGTTTATGTTCGCCTATATGTTGTTTTCATCAACGTTTCCATATTGCCGATGCGGCGTGTAATTTTCTCGTCCGCTAAAGATTTTCTATTGTTTTTGTAAATCCTGATTATCCTTATGTGGAATTTAGGGAGTCGTTAGTCTAGAATAGGCAATTTACGTAAGAATTTTAGATAAGTCGTGGTATTTAACGAATGACGCATTCATTTCGATTTTGTTTAGTTGAGTGGCTGCCTGAAAACCAACGTGTGTTTTGTGCGTAGTTCTTGGTTTTCAGCGTCATTGTATGAGCGCACTGTCAGCTATTTTTGGGAATCCTTTGTTTACAGCTACTATTTACTAAATAACCAGATGCTATCATGATGTCATCTCATAGATCTTTTACTTGACAGTTCTTTTTTTATTTACACAGTCAGCTGCAATGAACGCGACTAATAATTAATATACCAAGTTAAAATATTCCTCATCGTCATTAGAATTCTGTCAATTTATATCATTGCATGCATTAGCTTATTAATTTTATTTTTTTGTTTTCAGAAAAAAAAGGTTTGATGAATTTTATTCCCACATTTGCACAGTTACACTTGTAGATTAGTGTTTGTTCACATAATATAAGTTGAATCTTACACCTATTTAAACTCACACAGTAATCCTTGGTTTTCATTCTGCTGTTGTGTTGTCACAAGTGTTTTTACTTTAATTTAGCTCTTTAGCTATGTTTACTTCTGTATATTTATACAGGTGTTGAAGATTATCCTATATTTCACTTAGATAGCTTGTGGTTTAAGTAAAATTTAATAGTTTCTATATGGAACTAAATAAACCATAGTATAGATATTAATTCATACAAAAGGTTTGTTATGTAGATAGTATGTTGTACATCTATAGTTGAAATTAATACTTACATACTGTTTTATGATTTGATATAACTTACTACCATAAATCAGCATTATGGTAAAAGTAACAAGGGTGTGGAGATCCTTCGGTAGCATATTTTTGGAATACCTATATAGTTTTTAGGGGATAAAAAGAAATAGTATTGTTAGTTGTAAATTACTAGTATTCTTATTAATTTTCTTATTAATTGTTTAAGCTGCTGCTGTAACCAATTGGCAACTGCAGTTCTGCTAACATTTATTTATAAGTAAATATATTTCTGTTTTACCAAATGATTTGTTTTGAAATAGAAATCTTATGCTGAGCCTCCGAGTGCCAGATATAATACTTTTTTAATAGCGCCTTGATTCTGGCTCATAAAGGATTAAAGTAATGAACACTTTAACTGAACTCAGAACTTTCTTTTACACATTTGACATATAAAACTATAAATATTATTTATTTGGTATAATCTTCAGTTAGTTTATGAATTATTTATGGATAGTAGATGGCAGAGAGTAAGAGAGTGAATAAGCATTGGTATACTTTTGTATCACATATAATATTGATTGCAATAAGTTGGAAGCTATGAGCAAAGCATGTACCTCCATGAGAAAGGCCTAGTATTACTATTTTCATTAATAAATTCAAGTATTTTGCTGTATGAAATGAAACATTTTTTTAGAAAATATAGCTCTGTCAATTTTAATATGTAATCTGGGTGTATTCCTGTGAAGGAATACACCCAGATTACATATTAAAATTACCAAATTAATAAAAATACTGTAACACCTCAATGTGATTCTTAATTTAATTTATCATTGTAGATCTACAAGTTTGTGAACTGAACCTGGAACCTCATAGTGTGAGATTCCTGGTCCAATGCCTGGGTTGCTCAAATTGATATTGCATCCTTCTATTAGAGAATTCTCATTTGCAACATGGAGTCTAGATAGTACACTCAGTTGACAGAATATTACTGCCTTTTTTATTATATACCTACAACTTAAAAACAATCTTGCCGTTTGCTTACTAAAAGAACATTAAGCCATATGCATTCCATATCACTTAACATGTTTTAGTTAGTGGACTGCATAAACATAGCTGACAATATGTGGTTGTAATACATTCTTCTCATTTCCTTTAGAGTTATATGTGTGAGTGTATGTATGGAGTATATCTTTGTAAAATGAATGAGCTCTGCAGATGTATTTGATTAGTTCAACATAGCAGTTTTAAATACCACATTATAATAATTTGAGATTATTTTAAACTGGTATAATGATATTGCATATATAATCTAGTAACCTTGTATTTATAACACTATAATAAGATATTGCATAATAATTTAAAATACGTAGCATTTATAATCTAATCACTATATGTATAGATTATTAAAGTCAAAGTCAAAAATAATTTATTCACATAGGTTACAAAGTAACACTTATAAACGTCAAATGGGTTAGCGAGTTTATTATATTTACTGAATTTACATTTATGTAAGTTGCAAGGTTCAGGCAAAAGGTTGATTATTATTTTTATATTGATAATTATTATTTTCATTGAAGTTTTAGAATGAATCGATTCGTATTGAATTCTATGCAATTCCTGGTATAAAAGAATATTACGTGAAAAATATTTATTTTACTTGTAGCTTGGCGTACACTAGATGTAGCGATTCAATATTTGTGCTTAAAATTATTTTCGCGTGTTTCGCAGTTTAAAATGCAAAAGTTGAATGGGAACTGTAGTAAAATACAAAAGTGTCGTCTTATTTTGTACTGACTCTGCTCGCCATTAAGTTAGCGTGAACATTAAATATGTTCTCAGATTTTTAATGAAATTAACTATTCTTGTATGACTTGATGTACTTAAATATTATTGCTTTTTATACAACAAAGGTGATTATCATTGTTGCTTACGAGTCTATTATCGCATGCTGTACCATTCGCGCGTTGCCGCGTCTAGAAAAAAGTACATGCCTTTGAAAGATAGAAATGTAGGCCTCCGTAACTTGCCAAGCGAAACGGAGTAACTCGTGTTTTCCTGTAAAGTGGTAGGTACATCCCGGTGTAAGTTGGCTTCTTCTTTCGTTTCGTTTTATTTTTCGTTCCGTCACCAAATAATTCACAAAAGTCTAACATTCCTAATAATGGAAATCTAGCATTAATACTGTGTTAGCTAGTGCAATTCTCCAGTTTCTTATCGAGTGCAATAATAATTTATAATAGAAACAGTTTATAAGTTTTATGTAAACTTTTTATACTATACGTCTGCATACGGTACCTCCGCATCATTAAACAGTACCTATTGCAGAATTACCTTCGCTGTGTGCGTGCAAGTGACAATAATTGCACTGACCTGTTGACGCGTACGTATTGCAATATCTAAAATTAAAAGAACTAACGTAAAATAACCTACGTTCAAAATCCCTAAAATCTAAATACCTAATGTTTTTAAATACCTAAGCAACTAATACCTACCTATGAATTGCCTAAGTTTAAAATACTGATTGGACTAAATATCTAATGTTTAAAATATCAACAGTTATTACTTATTACACATAAGTTTGATACACCAACATTTGAAATACCAAATACCTAAAATGATGCATCACTTGCGAGCTATTTGTATGAAGTAGTAGATCAGGTTCAGCGAGCGTAAAAGTGTATAAAGCAACCATATTTCGCAAATTGTTAGTGTTGATAGTAATCATTTTTACTATGTATCTGTCGCAGGCACTTTGTATGATTCCGCGTTTTACAAACGGCGTCGGCCGTTTAAAAGCCCTCGCTGTTTTAAAATATGCCGAAGGCAAATTGGCGACTCGTTCAATTGTCGGGGATCCTATTTCTGGGTGGTCACAACGAGAGGAACATAGCATAGTAACCTTCCTCTAAGAAGAAATTCAATAAGATACTTGCCCAGCTGGTGAGCCACGGTTTGCAAAGAATTAAAAGAAGTTTATGTAATTTTGATCTTATAAGATATTCATGAAACTTTATAGCCTATTTACGTTCTAATATCATGCAATAGATTTTAGAACGCAAGTACTCTTTACGTCATAGTTCTGTAAAATTGCTAGAAAAACAATCGAACAATGCACAAAGATTGCATTTGATGAATGGTAGTTATGAGTGACAGATCGAATATAATTTTAGGGTTCAACATCTAAAAGGTAAAATCAGATCCACTTTGTTGTCCGGCTGTCTTACTGAATATCTATTAAATCCAATATTTTTTAAAACGCACAGTGAAACGAGTAGATTTACATTAACGTAACTTGAAAGGCATGCTTCTCTTCACTTAAGAGTCCCTGTATTACATCGTAATTTTGTCAGAGCAGCTATGTTTAAAATCCTATGCAATAGAGCTGTGCTGTTACTGAAAACTCTATAATACTTTTTTCGATTGACGATCAGCCGCAAACATAAATACAATTTACTTTTTTCGTTTTTAAATGCGTCTCCCGATGTAGTCATAATTCCTGTATCTGACAAACATTGAAATCAAATTTTCCCAGATACGGAACATTTTTTTCAGTCGTCAATCGAGTCCACAATTCTGTTCAGTTTCAGTGGCTAGGCGATCACTTAAACCACTACGACATCCGTGCAGTCAAAACTAGAACCAAAGAATTTGAAAGTGATTTTTATGTTACGTAATTCACAGTACGGAATTTACAGATAGTTAGCTGTTCTGCTCGCAATTGCCTGCCTTTATTTACAATGGTGTGACGACACGGCTCACTTGATATTGATTTAATCATAAGATCATTGTCCATTCAACGGCGTCGGTACTATTTCGGTTCAACTGGGTCGCGTAAATTTTAAACGTGGCGAATATTGCACTGTTCGAAACTGCTGCAGTTAATAGTTACAGGAACAAATGTAGCTATTTGTTTTCTACCCAACAATATTTTCAACTTTTTATTGTAATATTATAATGGTAACAAAGGTGTGTTTACTTGGCTAAACATGCCTCATTAATCAATAAATTATATTCTAGGTACGTATAGATTCTTCGGAATGGGAGTTCAGCATGTTGTTATCAATAACGAATAATTATTGACTTTAGGCGACCAATTAAACCACTTCGTCGACACGTGCGACGACGCCTCGTCTCGCCTCGTCGGCCTAGTCGCCTCGCTATTGCCACTGCACCGAGTGTTGTGGATTCGATCTCCACACGGGACCATAGTTTGTGTGATCCATAAATAGTTGTGTTTCGAATCTATTCTTTGTGTCCAATGTTTGTAAAGGCCTCGCATAGAATTTATTCCTAGTGTGGGAGATCTTATACAAAATGAAAACAAAATGTTCACTAAACACTGTTACTAACAAACCCACGGAATCGTGCTATAGCTATGGCTATACCTCGACTGATCAGTAAGGTGGCTAAAATGTTTAACAATCGAATCTAACACAAGACAATAGTAACTCCCAGGTTTCAAACCTATCGCTTATTATTTACCTAAGGATTTATTGATTTCCTTCAGGCCGTATCACCCTATATTTTCTATTTTTATCAAGATGTTTATAAACATGCCTTGAACGGCAGTCGTAGCTAGAATAACGAAGACCTAAAGAAAATAAAATGAAACAGCAAAAGAAACGGCATGCTAAAAGGCTGTGTATCTGAAATATGGCTTCTGATTTTTTATAATATATTGTTCGCGTTGACAGATGCACAAGTGAAACAAATTATTCGTTCAATACATATGTGCATAAAGCATTGACCTACTAACGAAATTAGTAGGTCAAAGACCTATAGTAATGCCAAATTCAATGTAGAATCTTTGTAAACAAACAGCTGTTCAAGTCAATGCAATGCGCACTTATTAATTTGTTAAGTTTTTTTTTATGATTGCCAATAATAATCATAAAAAATAGAAATATAGATAATTTGGTTTCAAATTACTAGTTTTTTTTTGTAAGACCCTCCAGCCAAGCTATTTTGCTTGTAATAGGTTTACGTCGGTAGTACAATGATAGTATTTGAACCGACGACCTATCAATCATAAGTCTAATGCCACGACCATTGAGTTGTTGCTTCTATATATATTTATTTAAATGTTTAGAATATGTACGTTAATTAAACAACTTGCATTTAAATTAAATTACTTTACGGTATAAAGTAATTTTTTACTTTATCGTTAAATGTGTAAATTGTTAGGTACCAAACTATTTCATTTTACATTTTCTCTTTAAAGACCTTTAGTTAAATACTTAGCAATACATTTAATGATTTTGTTTCCATTTTATTAACTAAAACACAAAGAAAACAACGGAAGGTATTCTAACTTTAAAATTAATTTGACAGTTGTTTGTTTACAAAAATATTAATTCGAATTTAGCTTGAGTGTAATAATTACAGAGTTAATTACCATGACTACCACTATCCAAAAATGCCGCATTTCGTAAATACTAAAAAAATACATTAGAAGCGTACGAAGTTACACGTTTGAAGAATATGACGTCATAATCGACGACGACTTTCCGAAAAACATGTCTTCACGTGCAATTTTAAAATACGACGTAGTAGAATAACATCAATGTGTTCTAGATTATTCCATAAAATATAGTCGTGGTGTTTTCGCTATCGAGAAGCAATGTTTTCTATTAATTTGTTCCATAGGTAGTCGACCCACTTTCACCCGGCTATTCACGACTATCACTATATTGTATGGTACGTTTATGTGCGGTAGTGTCTTAGTGCAAAATGAGAGATTTCGTAAGTAAATATATAATTTTTATACATACATATAACGTGACTGTATTTGTATTGAGTGAACCTGTGTTAAAGTTTATACAATTTGTGTGATTTCACGAAGCTTTTGATGTGATTCATGCAAGAGTATACTAACGGTATACCGAACGGTAGGTTGTGTGGCGGATAAATCTGTATTCGTGACTGAATGTCTGTGATATTTTAATCGAAATTCATAATAAATATTAGTAATTTTCCTTAAATTAATATTTCGAAGCATAAACGTAGTTTCTCAGAAGTATTTACGAGTAATGATATTCCCAGTTTCAGTAACATTTTAACCAACATTTAAACTAACTAAAATTTTCAGATACAACTACTTTGTTACAATTTATTGGAGTAGTGGGTATACCAACCAAAGTCTATAAAGGTCAATGACTCCTGACGAAAAAATTTAGTATAAGTAGGTCACCACACACTTGTGTTCCTGCTACTATCATGTAGGTGTAATCTAAATTGACGTAGATTTTCATGGACAAGGCCAATGTCATGGCCGGTCTTTACGTAACAGCCTCATGACGGCGGCGGCGGCTGCGTTATTTTTCGCGCCATCCAATGTCTGGTCAATGTCATGCACAGGGTGTTAAAGTTCTATTTTTACCGACAAAGTCTACTTGACATTGACGTCGTGGTTCGAGGACAAAAACTGTCTATTGAAGGCCCTTCTATAAATTCTAAAACAGTGTCAAACAGAACAAGTTGATTAGCCTTGCTGGAAATTAATACAGATACGTTCTATATGTAAGTTGACAAGAGGTAGAATTTCGAACTAATTTGACATGTATAGTCCTGTCAAAAATATATTAATTCGCCATCCAACTTTATATCTTCTTTATACAGGGTGATTTTGAAATCGTGTAATTCCTTTTAACCACGCATTCTACTGGTGATATAGAATAATCCTGACCATATTTTTATTTAATTAGAATTATTTTTTTTGAAAAATTTATGTTCCGTTTTTTTCGTGAAATGGTGTCAGATAGTCATATGTTAACCAACCGAGGCAATTTTAATTTTTTACTAATTAAAATAAAAAAACATATTAATAATTAATGTCGTAAATAATAACGGGCGGTCCTTTTTATTGCCCCCTATTATTTACGACATCAGTTATTGTTATGTTATTATTTTTAAATTAGCAAAATCTTAATATTGTGTCAGGTGGTTAAAATATGACTATTTGAAATCATTTCATGAAAAAAATCTGTACTCTAATTTTGCCGAAACCATTATTCTAATTAAGAAAAAATATGGTCAGGGTTATTCTATATCACCAGTAGAATGCGTGGTTAAAAGGAATTACACGATTTCAAAATCACCCTGTATATATAATTCTTCTGTACGTGTGTTGACAGTGAACTCCTCCTAAACGGCTGGACCGATTTGAATGAATTTTTTTGTAGTGTGTTCAAGTGGATTCGAAGATGGTTTAGAGTTGTTATCTTTTTTTTTTTTTTTCGTTTGTCCAGATCAACGTCTGTCTGGACAGACTTTATGCATACAAAAATACGAAAACTTGAAAATGCGAAAATCTTGTGTTGGATAATACGCTACAAGAGGATTTTGATGATAATTACACAGGCTATACGAATATGACATTTATTCTCTTGAACTGACGTTGGTGACTGCGCTTGAGGCCGTCCAATATTACTTGTTTTATATTGTATCGATACAAAAGCCTTCTGTACTAATGAATTCAGTGATATAGACAAGTAATGAGGTGATAATTGTCTTCCATAATACCTGCTAGGTAATTGACGTTTGGACATTGCACAACAAGTTCTCGATTGAAGTCCTAATGTTTGTAATGCGTTGCTTCCATTTACGTGAATTGATTTGAATGTAAACAAAGAAACAAGCTACCGGTAGTAAAGCTATGGCGACCTTCTGAGCAAGTCTATCTTCAGTTATGGAGTAAACATGTACTACGTGATTTCAGTAGTGTGCCATGTTTTAGAAAAAGGCGTCAAGATATATTCATAACTTTTAAATGTGTGAAATTCATCTTCCCTCTTTATTCTTCTATTAACTGTGCCCCGCGGTTTATCCCGCGTCAAATCATATTTAAATATGGTTGCAACGCCGCCTCTGTGGATTATAGTTTGACTGAATAGGTATAGCCTTCATAAACAGGATAGAATGAAAAAATAACTTCTAGATTGGTCTAGTAGTTCTTGAGATTACCGCGTCTAAACAAACATAGACGTGTAGCTTTCACTTCAATTTTATGAATTAGCTTACCAAAGCATGCTGGCATATTTTGGATCGAGCATTTGAATAAGGCTAGCCGAGCTTTTGAGCTTATATTAATACCGCCACTGCAGTTTTCCAACAATGACTAGCTCTGTTCTCAAAATAGTTTGTGTCGGATGGAATAATATTAGGTAATTGGTTAGTTCACCATTAATATTGTCACAGATGAACTTAACCTGACGTCAGAGGTAAATTAAATTATTATGATGTATAAACCGTTTCCCCCACTGTATGAAATACGATCGGCAGCCGCCTTTTAAACTAAGGACCGATCAGTCAAAAAGGACATTTTTGGTAACCAATCCATTAGTTTGAATGACTGGATGCCATTCGATTTATTTAACCATGGTGGCTAATAAACAATGTCATTATTACCATAAAACTTTGCTAATATGCAGTTACATATAAAACCAGGTGCGGATATGACGCAGTAGGTACGAAAAGTCGTGAAACGTGATAATCATAATTTACAAGAATGACACATTGCGAACGGATATAAATAATAGAACGAATCGAGAATTTTTTATGACATGCAACTTTAAATAACATTATTCTAGAATAACGGGGCACTCCGGGATTTTACTTAAATTTGGAAAATTCCAGCCGTGGAAATAAAACTTTAAGAAAGATAGCAGATAACCTTGTGATGGGTTTTTGCTATAGCCAGAAGATAACAGCCAGTGGTTCATAGGTATATCGCTATTCTGCTAATAGAGCCGACACTTAGACTGTCCGTAATGTTTGGCCATCTGAATGCGTATTTTTAGCAGCCAGTTGGCTTATCATAAGAATGAATTTCTCTAAATGACAAACTTAAAAACTCTTATTTAAAATATCATAACCATGTTTTATTAATTACTAGATTTTGCCTGCGGCTTTGCTCGCGTAAATCTAGATTTTATCCGTAAATACATATATGTATTTACATCCCTCGGCAACAGTACATTTTTCCTGGATGAAAGGTAACCTTTTTTATATCTTTGACAACGTGTATGCGAAATTTCATTATGATTGGTCGAGTAGTTAAGGCTGTGATAGCGTGACAAACAAACAAATAAACTCACTTTCGCATTTATAATATAAGTAAGGATAATATCAGCTCTCACAATTTTCAATAAAAATATGAATAAACTGTAACAGCTTTATGCCACGACAAAAATTTATTTCAATTTGTTGCCATATATCATTAGCATCATTAGTTAGATACTTACCTGCTTTTCACAAGAAACGTTATTTACCTGCTTAGCACAGCAATTCAAAAATGGAACGGGTATTAACCTGCGCACGCGCACAACGTGATAGATACCACGGCACCTACAAGTCCAGTTAAGTGGGCCATTGAACAAAGAACGTGATCTCGCACTAAGATCGAAAGTTTTACGTTAAGCACCGAGGAACAATTTAGGATAAGTCCATTATGTTCATATTTGAAGCAGAACGTACGACCTATTTTGTTATTTGTAAGTGAATTTAACTTGCAATATTTTAAAATAAAGCAGTATCTTTAGGACAGTAGGTACAAATGAATACTTTAAGTAAGGTAATATTAGTGCTCAGCAGTAGTAACGCGCGCAGCTGGAAGTGAGACAGGTATCAGCTATTTTTTATATTTGGAACTGTTTTTGTCACGTTTAAAGACCCGCATTATTTATAACACTTCTAACGGGACCAATCCAATAGAGAATATACTACAAACGATATATAAACTGCACCAAAATCTTCAGTGTATCCCTCATAATAATAATTTGTATAGGTAAAGTAAAAAAAGGTAAAATCTGTAGATTTTTGTATTTCACATTGCGTAGACGATGTAAGAAAATAAAGAAATTAATCTAAACGATTTGAACATCGTACCGTTTTTACGGCTGTTTACCGAAAGGTGAACTGTGTGACGCAAGAAAAGGAACACGGATGTGATAAGATCAGTCCGGATTACCTGCAGACGTAGGAATACATGTTAATATATTTTTTTCTATAATAAAAGTAATATTTGCATGTAATCCGAAGTTTACAATGTCGGTCACATACAGATTACTGGCGCGCATATATTATGCTGATGCCACGTCCTGTATCCATACTTTTCCATAATCTTCTTAACAATTATAAGACACGCCTCCAAATCCCAGAATGCAATATTATTTAGTCTTGCACCTCGCAGGAGATTTACTTAAAACAAATAAATTATAATACAATTCAATATAAACATATTGAATTGTATTATAATTTATTTGTTGTTTGGTGCGCATATATTATGCTGATGCCACGTCCTGTATCCATACTTTTCCATAATCTTCTTAACAATTATAAGACACGCCTCCAAATCCCAGAATGCAATATTATTTAGTCTTGCACCTCGCAGGAGATTTACTTAAAACAAATAAATTATAATACAATTCAATATGTTTCAATCGGTAAAGATAACAGTTTCTTCAGATAAATGTTCTAGATTATCATACGTGTGTCTGTTTACTTGATGTCTATATGGATAATAAGTATATACAGCCTCGTAATTGTCTAATTAATTTAGCATGCTGCTACGTCAGATTATACCCATTGTAATAGATGACATAATAATACGTTTAATGCCCCAGTTATTATCTAGGACATAATTATTGTTACGTCACACCTGAACAACGATGAGTTTTAGAAACTCCATACACATTTACTAGTGAAGACCAAACATAGCTACATCAGATCGAATGGTAGTCGTTCATTGTGGGATATAGTCTTAATAACAGTTTATTATCAATTGCTTGCGAGCCCTCAATGCAGCAGAAGACGTGGGTACCTAAAAAAAATAAGTAATCACCACTAACACCAGCAAGTAGACGATTTAGTAAAAAAATAGAACTTAGACGCTAGAAGTTCTTGGCATGCCAAAGCTTAAGCTAAAATAACTGGGGCATTAAATTAGCTTTATTAAGTACTTTATGGACTGTATTCATGTTTTACCACTGTAATGAATAAATAAATTATTATTATTATATAAGCTTAAAACAAATAGCAGGTCGATTGGACAACAGGCTGCAGAAAAATGAAAAGCAGGGTAAATAACCTTGTGTTGTAATTTCGCCATGATGAGGGCTAAAGTACTTTGTGCTGGTAGCCAGTGTCTTCAATATTGTAAAGTAACCAACGCGCGCGCGTATTATTTTGGCGTAAGCTACGGTAATCGTTTTCCATCAAGCATATAATATTTAAGAAGTAGTTAAGTAACAGCAGGAATCGGTCAATTGTTAATCATTGATCAAGGGTTTTATCTACTCCTCAACTTATTCAGTTGAGAAGTAGATAAGCGTTAGTTAGCATTGTTTTTATAATATATAAGACTGTATGATTGTGTTTCCAGGAGTTTGGTGAACCGGCCGAATCAGAGAAGCCGACAAGCGAGGAGTACTCCGTAGCTAAATGGCTGAAAGCTAACGTGCCTACAAAGAAGACCAAGTTCTTGAATCACCATGTGGAATACTTCACTGGTAAGATTGTATTTTAGGATATCTTGTCAGAGGAATAATTCTGCCAGTTCTTTAAAAAAAAAACTGGCAAAATTATTTCATGCAATTGTTAATGTGATTAAAAATTTCTTCAGTTATGAATTTGTGACTTATCGGGTTATTGATATGAAGTTCTGATTCATAACGTTAATACAATTTCTGTTTCTTTTTATTTTTTACCTACATAAAACAAATTTTAAAATTAAAAGATCTTTTTAAATCTTCTCAAAGACAAAGGTAACGTAATTGTCAATAACAAAAAGAAAAGGAGCACGAAGCTAGCTAGCTTTGTGACGTGACTGCTGTTTGAAAGTAGATTTACGATAGCGATTTACCCTACGACTACTTTTCTCGTTCAATTGTTTCCTCATATTATAACCAGTTTTATTGCAATTTTAATGTTATTGCTCGGTATAAAATAATAAGCAAAATAAAATATAAAGATTGTTATTGGCTTTATTAGAGCTTTCGAGAGTATATTGAATTAAAAAATAAATGTAAATATATGTATTAATAATACGCGAGTGTAAAATAAAATTGTCAAGTGATGTCCTGAAACACAGGTTTATCGTAGTTCAGGCAGGCTTAACATAACATAACCTTTTGAAATTAATTTATTTTGTATACACAATAAATTAACATACGAGGGTGCGTTTTTAAGTTCGCGGAATGGAATAGAAGGGGATGAAATAATATTACAAAATTATTTTTCCTTTTCAATATATTCACCTGAAACCCTAATACATTTCTCAGATCTATGAATTAACTTATGAATACCTTCATAAAAAAATGTTTTGTCTTTCTCTGAAAAATACGCCGAAACTGCATCCTTCACTTCTTCATCGGTTGAAAATTTCTTTCTTTAAAGCTCTTTTTTCAGATTTGGAAAGAGATAATAGTCGCTGGGAGCCAAGTCTGGGCTATAAGGTGGGTGATCAATGATATCGAAGCCCACCTTGTGCAAAGCAGCCAACGCAACTCGACTCTTGTGAACAGGAGCATTGTCGTGCAAGAGCAGGACACCTTTGGTTAATTTTCCTCTTCTTTTTTCTCTGATTGCCTCTTTTAACTGCTCTAAAATTGAAGCGTAGTGTTCTCCGGTTATGGAAACACCTTTTTCTTTGTAATCAACCAACAAAATTCCTTCTGTGTCCCAAAAAACTGTCGCCATGAGCTTTCCCGCCGATTGCGACACCTTGAATTTCTTAGGCGGTGGTGTACCCTTTTTATGCCACTGCATGGAATCTTGTTTAGACTCAGGTTCATAGTGATGAACCCAAGTTTCATCCCCAGTAACAATTCGCTCCAAAAAACCATCCTTGTCTTCATTACACTGGCTCAAAAACGCACGCGAACACTCGACGCGCTTCTGTTTTTGAGGCGGTGTGAGCATTCTAGGCACCCATCTTGCACTGACTTTTGTCATGCCGAGATGATCATGGAGAACCTTGAAAATGGTCGTTTCAGATACTCCAACCATCTCTGCGATTTGTTTTTTCTTCAAACGTGCATCCTCCAATATTAATTTTTCGATTTTTTCGATAAGATCTGGAGTGGTGACCTCAACAGACCGCCCAGGCCGGGAATCGTCTTCAATTGATTCCCTGCCTTGCTTAAAGAGGTTGTGCCACTTGTATACCATGGTTTTTCCTGGACAAGAGTCCCCGTATACAGATGACATCTCTTCCAAAATGGTTTGAACATTTTTTCCTTGCTTGGTAAGGAACTTTATAACGGCGCGGAACTCGATTTTCTCCATACTTCACAATTTCTTCCAGATTGAGTTGCTTGAGGGACGATAGTTCAAAGACTAATGACCTCATTATGATAATACTCGGTATATATACTAATTATTAGTTGCTAAACACGTTAGTGACTAAACAAGCACCCCCACCACCTTCCATACCCTCCATTCCGCGAACTTAAAAACGCACCCTCGAAGTTTAAGAATTAATTGTAATTTAAGCTTAAATTATTTAAGGCAGGTATGCTTTAACACTGTGTATGTAATATGTATGATGTAGTGTAAGGATGTATTTTCCTTTTTTCTGTTAATAAATAAATATTATTATTAAAAAAAGTATTATATATTAATATATATAGATTAGAAGCGATAGCTCAGTGTGAAGACCCAACAGATTGCAATGCAGAGGATCTCGAGTTCGAACCCACGTCGCGCACCTCTGACTTTCGGAAGTTATATGACTTCGAAATTATGTGCGTATTGATTGACAATTATCGCCTGCAGAGAGCACGTTAAGCCGTCGGTCCCGGCTGCCATGAACATGTATGGCTGTCGTTTTTGGGAAGTCAGTGCCCTATAATATCCTGACACTGGTCTAGCCTTCGGGTTACGGAGGTCAGGTGGCAGCCGCTCCGTGTAAAAACTGATATCCAGTCAAATCCGGTTAGACTAGAAAAGCCGACTCCAATAATAAAGGCTAGGGAGAAGAGTAAGAATAATCTATATATTAATAAGTGAAGCAGAAACTTCGTACCTCTTTTTACAAAAATTGAGCGATCGGAGGAGTATGAAATTTGGCACAGTTAAAGTTTATATGGAGACGGAGCGGCGAATCCTAATATTTATATAAAATATGCACAGAAATACATTAAATTAATGAAAAACACTACACGCACACGACCATGCATTTGACACACGCCCTAAGCACGCAGTCGAATCGCGGTCGTAGTATTTCGGCATTATGTTCGGCTGATATATTACTATTCTTCGTAACTATGGTTACATAATATATCAATATATAATTACATATATCAGCAATATCCTACAGGCAACCTTGGGGTGAACTGGAATGATATATACTATTTATATTATAATATATTTACGTACACATAATATAATAAAGAAAAGAAAACAAAGTAGCAAGCTCAGGAATTAAAGAGTATAGTAATAATAATTTGTGTGAAAAACTAAAAGAAATGTGATTATAAGGGTTCTAGACACTAAAACCTTAACGATCAAACTTAAAATTTAAATAAATTATGGTCGAATTTCGACCACAAGGCGACCGCTAGTTTATATTATATAGGATCAGAGTTTGTATCTTAAAAAATCCCACGTGTTTCCTTTTCGTGGTAGTCTAACGCCATATTCTTTAGATTATAACTGTTCAAACTGCATAATAGACTCATACACCAAAAAGGACAATAACTTTTCTACTTCACTGCACCCCCAATCCGTCTGCCAACCGCAGTAATTAGCCCGCGCTTTTGGCACTCACCCTTTTAGGGCAATTAACAATACAAACAACATATAACAACAACAAAAAAACGACACTAACAAGGATTTAAAAAGACTAGTCGGCAAAAAAAGTATGTAAGTCTCGTCCAGAAATAAAAAATGATATATTTAAAGTTTACATTTCTATGGCTTAGTGCCAAAAGTGCATTTCCTTTATGTCTTTGAACGGTGTGCGTTCCATCATACGGCAAAGAGCTTCCGTTTCAGAACGTACTTTATGAAGAATTTAAATGGACAAAAGTGTTTTGTATGTATTCAAATTAATAGTCTTTTTATGTGCGAGGTGAATAGTCTTTATTATTTACAACGAAACAGTACACAATGCATGCGTTGAGCCTTGCGTCGTGAAATGCGACTCAACGAGCAAAGGCGCTTCACTCAAGCGTCTTTCTTTTGTTTATACGTATACGAATTTGCAAATCAGGCTGCCTTCGTGTTCCAATGGAGTACGGATACGTGCCAATTAGCCAACTAAGTCTACTTGGCACGTAATATATTATTATTTGCTTATTGTCGACTGATCATTGTACCGGCGTTCCAGACTCCAAGAATTTTCTTACAAAAAGACTTAACTTTACTCGATTTGTGATTTGAAGCCAGCTTCTCTTGAAAGGCATGTGGTCCTTACACAATATGTCTTTGCATAAGACTTGTGTCACTTCTGCGTAGCTCTTTGTAGATTTACAAGCGTAGTTAGCATTAATAGTCTATTTCTTAATAATCTTTACTTGAGGTAAAATATGAGGTTCGTAAATAATGTGGGACCAGGTAGGCCGTTTCCAGTCCAGAATTGTTGTATCCCAGGATTAAAGCTTTTAGCTCCAAATTCTAGAGCGCTATGTAGGCCATTGCTGTTTAAGAAACAGGGTTCTGGAAAATAACTCTAAATCGCATAAACTGTCTGTAAATATTAATTATCTACAGCATCTTTAAATAAACAAGCAAGCATTTTTATGAACGATAATGTTTTTTATAACGACAATACAAGCTTCAGTGTCGAGTTTTATGAATAAAACCATATGTTTACCAGACTCGTCTAGCGTGCCGCTTCGTGCCTTAGACGGGCCGTTGACCCTCAGACAAATACCTGTCATATCGCCACGCCCCAAACACCGTAGCGACCTAATTACTTTAGTTTACACTAAAATATCCCATATTAAACGACTTTCCGTACTGATTTTATTGATGTCACAGGTAAACGTTCTAAGGACCCGGGTCCTTAGAACGTTTACCTTTACCTGTGACATCACGCCTTACGCCTAAGAATAAGACTGCGCGTTACAGAGTAGGTATATGTATAGCTGTGTCTCGCTTTTGCGCATGCTTGCAATGTTTAAAAGGTCGTAAGGTTCTAGGAACGCAATAACAATTAAATACTAAAGAGAAATTAAAAGAAAGAAGACAATAAGTAGACATTAATTATTAGCATTTGTTTTTGTTATCTTAAAATGTCTCAAGGGCCAGCGTTGCCTACACAAGATAACCAAATAAATCCTCTAGGATCTTGTGAGAAGGTAATGTTTCTTGTATCACAACTGATTTGTGAAATATTATTACTACCTATTATAAAAACACAATGAGGAATTCTCACTTTATACTTGCAATATAAAGTGCTGTGCAACATTTAATATGCAGTAACTAGATTTGTCCTGCGACGCGCCATTATACATATTAAACTCAGCCATTCAATGCGACCATTCCGAACATTAGCCCGTACAGGCGGACAGTGAGAACTACCATAGTAAATTCATTTGCAGTATTAGCAATGGGGGCTATCGTTTTTGTGCTTACTAGTTAGCGCCACTAGCGAGTAAGGTCTTGCCAATTCTGTCACAACCCCTGTCAAAAGCCATATTTGGCGGTAATAATTGTTGGTTTCTATGGTTACTGTTCAAGGGACTGTAGAGTATGATGTCTAGAGACCTTACCAACGATGAATTCTAGCGCAGTAGCCCTCATTAGGATGGTGCCCTTAACTATTTGATGTCACTGACTAATTACTGTGAAGAATATGTAAGATTAGTTTTTAAGTATACTTTTTAAAGATAATACATAACAGAAAAATCACGTTTGTTTTCAACAGTATTAGCTCAAATGTCTTCTCCGGTTGTTTTACATTGGGACCGTCTCGGCCGGGGGCGTAGCGGAATAACAAATTTTTCACTGTGGGTGCGTGCCGGCCGGGGGCGTACCGAAATGGGACCTTAACGGCCGGACCCATTACTGTGAGACAGCGTAGAATCAATTATACCAACAAAAAATTATGAATGGCCGTTTATGTAGGTAAATAAACGTCTAAACTTAATAAAAAATTATCTCGTTATTGCAGACATTTTGATTTAATAAATTCGATATTTATGTATAGATAGATATTGGTGAATAAATTACACGGTCACGCTAGTTATTATTATAATTACAATAAAGAACTAAACAAATCATTATAACCGGTGAATTCAAAACTTTACGAAAGTTTGGCATCTATCGATTGATTCGATTTGAAGTCACACCGATCACACGATATACAAATATCGAATTGACAGTCAGCTTTATGTAACCAATTGTCTTTTTTTATATCGAATGGAACATGAGACTTTAAATCAGGTAATGAATTACGGAAGATTTTCTGAGAATAAGACAAAGCGACCACAGAATTCGTCACCAGAGAATAGCGAACACTGGCGGACGCTCTGAGAGATTGCGTATCTCTTAGAGATTACTACCGCCAGAGATAACCTACTTACTCTCTGGTGGCGAATTCTGCCTTCGACAGAGATAGCGCCAAGCGAAATAAGTAATTAATCTTTAGCTAACATAACAATGGTTATACACGTGTTTTGTAATTCGTATTAATTGTTAACTCACAATCATAGATATTTTCTACATGACCCACTTGTAATGTGGGTTATCGTTTGTCTAACATGTATGTTTATAAATCATTCGTTTGTTTAAAAAATATCACAACGTGTTTCAAACTTGAGCCGCTGTGACTGTATCGAATTCCAAAATATATTATTTTCTTAGAAATACCAGTTGATCTTACGTTTATGTTACTGGGATTGGAAATTATTTAAATGGTTTTAGTTGTTACGTATGCTTTTATTATACGATGCACAAAACATTTCACGCCTTTTTTGTCCGCAACATGGTTCACCTATTCCACCTAGAAAGATTTTCAATCAGCAGTCTAGGACGGTATGCGATTCAGCGATAATTACGTCCACGTTCGCTAGTTCTTAAATTAGCTACCTGCTGCGGTGTTTCTCGAGTTAAGACCTATATTTCTTTGATCGACATTTAAAGAGAAATTTCTATCAGTGGCTTGATTATGTAGGCTTGGCATTACCGAAGTCCATAAGAGGCGATTGTCACATACCATCAATTGTACCGTTAGCTCGTCCATCACTGGCGGCATTATAAAAAAATTAGTGTATGTGTGCTGTGCACAAGACCTTGTTTTCTTTTAAAGTTGACCCGTGGCCATCAGTGAAGCAGATAACAAACAGGGCTAAATATATTATTTTTTGTTGAAATGTTCTTTGTAGCCATTGTTTGGATGTGTGTAATGTTCCCGCGACACAGGAATACTTCTTAGTGCGTGAGTGATCTTTCTCAATAAAATGAAAATAATTATTGTCATTTTCAGGAACAAAAGCAGTGGACGCGCTGCTCACATCGAAGTGGGCGACGGGCAAAAACGCAATCTTCACAACCCGACTCGAAGTCACTGACTATTTACATCAGATGCTTCTACACAAACTGTTCCACAGAGCTAAAAAGGTTAGCATACATTTTCTTAAAACTCTGATGCCAGACTCGGTGGTCTAGTAGGCCTATAGTTCCTTGGATGGAGAGACAGATTGCATAGATGTCGCAATGATTTAAGTAGTTGCTACATTCAAAGGGTTGGTCCACCCATGGGTTACAAATGTGTAAAGTCTAGAAATAGTTGTTCAGTATTTGTGTCCGTTGTTTCAATGTTTTTAAAGCTAGCTGCAAGTCCGTGGCATATGTCTGACCGATTATCAAACCTGGGTATCATCACGCTCGGTAGCAAATCCAGGTCCAAACTTGCACATAAGATAGTCAGTTTATTGACAAAATCTAAAGCAATTAAACTTGACCTCTTGTCGAAGTTTACACACGTAATTATATACATATAGCCACAACGATATATTACACTTCGCTTTACGTAGAAGAAATCCGTTTCCGCCAACTAGTGATAAGAAACAGATAGTAATGCAAAACATGTGTTTATTACGTTACATTGGTCGTAAGTAACACGTGTACTCACTTGAAATAGTTCATGCATTCATTCATTAGAATGTTGCCATGTTTAAAAAATCTTAGTACGCAAATGACAGCTGTCGTATTTTAAAACGACGCGGAACATTTAAAATTGACCTGATTGTTACTTTGGTTCCGTATTTATCCGCTTAATGTTGATTTTTCTAATAACAAATCAATATGCCATGCGTTGCAATGTAAAAAAAGTGTTTAGTTGATATAAATTTTTGGCCCAAAAGCTCTCGCGGACTACCACCCTACCAAAGTTTTATCACCATCATATCAATGGTTTAGGAACACATAGAGGACAAACTTACAAACATTTATTTTTATAGAAGAGATAATATACTTTTTCTACACCAAATTTAATGTAATGTTTGTAAATAAGCAACTGTAAAATTAATCAAAGTATTAGCTAACTTTTTAATGTTGTATGTTAAAAAATGTTTTGTAAATACATTTAGGTGCAATAGTCCAATAGTACTTTCAATGTATATATCATACAAATTCTGTAATAGATCTTACAATTTGATAGTTGTTTGTTTACAAATATTTAACATTAGTCCTGGATAAGTATACCTAACTATATGACTGACTTTCTCTTAACTGATGACTTTGTTTATTTCAGGTGCCGGTAAGCGAGCAAGAATTAAAAGGCAAGAAGAAGAAGGGAGAATTAGAGAAATCGAGTAAAAGTGGAGACGAGAAAGATGGAGAGAAGAGTCAGGCGAGCGCTTGTGAAGGAAAGGTAAAGCATTTCCTAAACATTATAACACATTTAACCTGTAGTGATAGCTTCTTTATATATTATTCTTATATATCTATCTTCTTATAATCCTTATGTTATAAATGCGAATGTGAGTTTGTTTGTTTGTTACTCTTTTACTACTCAACCAATCATTATGAAATTTCGCTAACACGTTGTCACGGGTTCAGAAAAGGCAAAGGGTACCATTCATCATTCAGTTTCATCACGAAAGAGGGTACTGTCCTGAGGGTAAAAATTTATTAACGAAATCTATATTAATGCCAAGCCACGACCAAATTTTTGAATTAGATGAAAAAAACACGTCAATTTAAATAATTATGGTTAAATAGATTTTTTGTATATTTAGTCAAGGCAGAGAGTGACATACTTAGGCTCTTTTTATCCTTGAATCTGCACGGTCCCTGCGTGGTATATTTAAATTAACAGACTGACACGCGACTAAAACCTAATAATTCTATATTCTAGCCATAGTTTTTATCTAAATCTGCTCAAATTATTAAGTGACAATCATCTTAATATCCTTTCACATTTATAATAATAGACCTTCAGAAATCACCAGTACAATATTACTTTCTTTGTATATTGTTTCAATAAAACTTTGTTTTCTTTGCAATGCTTATACGCAAACAAAGTTAAGTAATCCCTTTACAAAGAGACAAAAGTCTGTAAGCCTTTTTGTAGTTTCAATAAATTCTCTTTTGTTTCCCTACAATACATTTTAATTAATGAAAACAAAACTAACCCCCAGGTACTTAAGACTTGAATACATTTTAATGAATGAAACCAAAACAAAGCCCAGTTAAGAGTTATATAGAAAAAGTCTTTATGACATTATTAAGTTTATTATTTTACCTGGTAATAATTAAAATAGAAACAAGGATCGGTTCTCTACCTGTCTTCTTCAGGTCAAGTGTAAGTGTTAGTCTTCTGAGTTTGCTTGACGAATACGCTCGTGTTTCATGTGTTAAAAGTGCTTGTGAGTTTTTAATTTTGGTAATAATGTACAAATTTTTGGTTTATCACGACCACAACTTTATGTGATTAGTAGTAAGGTATTAAAGTAGTCTTTTAAATTTTACTTATCATCAATAACATTTACTTTATAATTTAATTTATATTTTAATAATTTTCTTTCTTTCAAACCTACAAAGTCTGGTCCATTTAATTCCTGGTGGTCAATAGATAAGGTTAATTCATATTGATGGCTCATTCAAATTTTTATTATATTTGATTTTTTACTGCCACGGTGGTGCAGCGTTAGTGAATCCGATTGCTGTGCATCGTTCTCGGGTCAGATAAATTGTTATTGGAATTAGGCGTGTAGACTATGCATGTAATATGATTTTGGATATGATTGACATTGATTTCAACTGTAAATGACCGCAACTTAGTAACGAGCCACATAGCTGATCTAGTCCATACAAACAAATCTATATACCTATTGGAATATAAAATTATGCCATTCATAAAAATCTTTGTACCAATCGTAATATAAAATGATGCCATACATAAAAATCTTTGTACCAATCGTAATATAAAATGATGCCATACATAAAAACCTTTGTACCAATTGTAAAATAAAACTCTGCATCTCCTTCCAGGACTCGAAAGACGTTAAAGAGAAAGAGAAGAAGAAGCGCAAGATCCGGCTGGAGATGCACATGGAGCAGTTGTTCCTGGACACGGCGGACGCGTACGTGTGGATCTACGACCCCAAGCCCTGGTACTACTGGCTGTGCGGCGCGCTGGTTGTGTGCGGGACTATCACTGTCTGCATGTTCCCGCTGTGGCCCGCGACTGTCAGGTATGGACAGGGGAGTGATGACGTATACAGTGCTTTACAGGGCCCTAAATGTACAGTCGGCGAAAAATGTGGTCTACCACCACACGGTTGAGGTTCGTTTGAACGTCATGGCACATTGAGGTCGATTTCCCCTTGTAATAATATTAGGACAGTGACCATTGCTCTCTTTATAATGTATTATATTTACATCTACTACTTATACTTTTCTAACTTGACACATAACATATGTGTCAAGTTAGAAAAGTCAACCTTAGCGATAACTAGATCTCACAGAAACTTTTGTCAAAACTGGTAGACCACATTCTTGGCCGACCGTATCATAAAACTGGTTAATTTTTTTAATTTATTTTTTTTTGTTCACCAAAAATTGTTTACATTAATACTTAATTTAAACTAGTCTAAAATACAAGTGACAATGCAACAATCACTTATAGGTAAATACCGCTTGAGCATACAAGAAATTAAAAGTAAAAGTTTAAAACTTATAATTAAATCTTAGTCGTAGTTGTATCTACACTGCTTACATACTATATTTATATTTATTGTGTTTCTAAATCTTTTGTTTTAAGAAATATGGACTTTATTTTTCCAATACTAAAAGAATGCAGATCTATAAGGTCGCTCAAACCATTCAACATGGTTAGCAATAAGTAGCACTACACTGCCACGGGTGTGCCACAAACCTGACCATCTATATGGGATAGATATAGTGCAACGATTGATTGCGAATGATGTCTGTAAAACGTGATATAATATACGTAATATATGTAATAATATGTGATGAATGTGAAAGATTACAAACGAACCTTGTTTTGCGGTTGGTATTCAAGCGGTGGATTTTAACTAATTAACTTTTTGTATGTAAGTTATGCATAAGATTGGCTTGCATTTGACAGTACGGTGTTGTTTACTTTTACTAGATTTGTGGTGCTACTGAGAACTTTCTAACAACATAATCCAATAGGACTAGTTGTTCAACAACTGTTTGTCTCAGAACCTAACGACCGGTCGCAAACTTGAGCGCTAACATTTGTGACGTGAGCAGAGGCCAGCTTTATAAAATATACATACATAATCTTACGCCTATATCTGCGAATGATTAAACAGAGGTATTACACCGACATTTTGCTGGCTGTTGAATTTAGGTTCCTCTTAATAGAGGGCAAGCTTATTCTACCGAGCACAGTTCCAGAGATCGTGCTGCTACTCAGAATTTTTTTGACAGAATCGTTAATTAATTTTATTGTTCTGGTATTGTACCCTATGCCAAACGCAGGGACGGTTCAAGTATTAAATAAGCAATATTTTATACCTTTTTAACCCTATTCTCCTATTTTGTCAGCAAAAGTAATGATATTATATCGTCCAAAATAAGCATAGCAAAGAGCCGCCCGCTAATGGTGTTTACGTATCTACATAATACCTTAGCGTCGTTTGACCACCGGCGGGCTAGCAATATTAGAATATGTAAGAAGGTTGGTGATATTCCAGGAAAGGCGTGTACTACCTGAGCATCGCGGCGGCGGGGTTCCTGGTGCTGATCATCGCGCTGACGGTGCTGCGCGTGGTGGTGTTCTGCCTGGTGTGGCTGCTGACGCTGGCGCGCCACCACCTGTGGCTGCTGCCCAACCTCACCGAGGATGTTGGCTTCTTCGCTTCATTCTGGCCGCTCTATAAAGTCAGTGTTGATTCTACATCCTTGCCACTACTAGTACTAACGTTTGCCTACGGCTTGTTCGTGTTAACCCATTAAGAGGGCCGGACACATTTTTATTTGTCTGGTTTTCTAAGACTTGTCAGAATACTGTAGATTTTTTTCTGAATAAAAGGTACTCTATATCTTTTTCTGTACCCCTGACAATATGTATGCGATTTTTTATGATGATCGGTCGAGTAGTTCAGGCGTGAAAGCGTAACAAACAAACTCGTATTTAAAATATTAGTTAGACTAGATTTTTCCCGCGGTTTCTCCCGCGTAAGTCCCGTTCCCGTGGGAATATCGGAATAAAAAACTCACAAGCTTTCACATTTATAATATTAGTATAGAAGTATAGATTTCAATCTTCTACTAGCTGTTAGCCGTGACTTCGTTAATATTTTTATATTTTTGTTATGATGAGTTATATACAAAAGTAAACTTTATCTCTTTTTGGTATTTAATCCACATCAGATTTCGTCATAACCGGTTGCAATGAAATTTTTATTAAAGTTGTCAGTGATACATAAAAGGACACAAAAAAAAAATACTGTTCCCGAGGGATATGGCAGAGAATTCCATGCCTTGATCGTTCGGCGGAGGTATGAGGACCCAAATTTGTTAGTCAATAATTTAATATGAGCGCGCATATTAAATTATTGACAAAATGTACATTAACGCGAACAAAGCCGCCGGCATAATTTAGTATAATATATTTTTATTTCAGTTTGACAAGACTTGTACATAATGACCTCACGTGCCTACCACATTTAAAAATGGTTATATTTGATTTCAGTACGAATACCGCGGGCCTGGCTCCGACAGCGACAAAGCATCTAAAAACAAGAAGAAACGCAAGAAAGACAAGAACTCTGACGACGAGAGCGAGAAGGCGCCTCTACTGGAGGAGAAGCCGGGCGTCGAGCCTAGTGTCGAACCCGCCGACACGCAGGAAGACCCGGCTGTTGACACTAAGTCAGTTGACTTGTTAATATTAGGGTTTTATTAGAATCATATCGTTGCTGATATCAGACTAGGCTGGACCTACTCTCGTATCAGCGTAACTTACATTTTCTTATGCCGCGTTCAATAAAATATAGTGATTTTTAAAATAATACTTTAGGTCAATTAAAACGAGATGGGTGTAAAAACCCAGAACTCTTATGACCATATATCTCGGGGGTCTTTTGACTCACAGGGCCCATATTCAAACTCAAATGAGGTATGACCCAAAGGTGTCCTCACACCAAGTTACAAGTCAATCGGTCCAGTAGTTCCGGAGTTATGCCTGTCATTAACAGACAGACACACAGGCCCACATAGTGTTTTCATTAACCATTTCTAAGAAGACAGAGGTTAATAAAATGTTTGTAAATCCGATTCGTTTTAAATTCAGGGTAAATAGTTCTCCTGTGTGAAGGAACATCGTGGTAGGTTTAGTCGGTAGGACCCGGGCCTTTCTATCTTTTTCCGGGTGAGCCCCCACATAACCCCTCCGCCCGCCCCCGCGGAGGGGCATGAGTCATAGCTCCCCTACGGTAAAAAACAATTGTTCTCTAGAAAACAGTTTTTACCTCCTGTTTTGTGAAAGGCACGTACGCGGTATTTGACAATGTTAGTTACGCAGTATTGGACTAGCAATGACGATATTAATTTATAACTGCCATGGTAGTACACACGGCTACACATCAAGTTAGACACCCTATATACGCATAACTACGCTACATACAAATAGAGAATTGTCGGTAAGGGATAGTGCATAGTGGTGTCGATGTAATGGTAAGGATAGAGCGTAACAAAAATATAACGCACTGTCTCGCACGATTCGCAGCGTTCAACTTCGTACTTAATAGTTCAAAGGCCAAACAGTCTAGGTTGATGTGTCGCTGTCTACAGTGGTAGTGAATGCTTTTGCTGCGCTCAAAGTCTCGATCTCAATTCCTCTCTCCTCTAAAGGGGTTGGCTATTTCGAGATGTAGGCGTGACTATGAATGTATTTATAACAATTACTTACTTAATTCTTCTCGCCTCATTTCTACTTGTTAATGTTTAAAGTAGAATTACCTAGACGGCACCACCGATATGCATCACACAACTTATTGTCACTATAGAAAAATAAATATAAATAATAACGGAAGGGATGGCGCAGTGGAAAATTGGTAGCCTGGCTACCGCCACATTGTCAGTATGGTATTTAAAGCTCCAACACTCACGTTGTAGCTTCAAATCCTATACGGACAATTATTTATTATATTTTATAATTTTCCCTGCGTTGATTAATGCGACTGTTGTGCATGAGGGTCGGATCAACAAAAAGTTATTGGTTTTTCTACCAAGCAGCACCTTTTTCTTAATAGTAGCCCGGAGTTAGTAAGATAGCAGTGTTACACATTAATAAGTGTGTTTTCGGAAAGCACTTAAAGCAGTCGGTCCTGCGCCTGATCTCTCTGCAGTCCAGGTTTGTCGTCCCATCAGATTATATGAAAAAGAGAACATAGAGTGCATTTGTGTTTGCACACATACTTATGCACTGTCATATCTCGTGCGCAGATGGCCAGTCTCCGTTAAGAGCGGCCACCGTTAACGAAATTTGGTCTGTAGGACCTTATTGTTGATTGTGGGTGTACTTCGTCTAAACGTATGTTTGTCAAATACACCGCGACACAAGTATTGATACTTAGCGCAGAAGACTTTCTTTAATAATGTATAACTAACATTCCAGATCTGAACAAGAAACATCAACGCCTCCCGCAGACAAACAATCAGAGTCGGAATCTGAGAACAGCCAGCGATCTTCGACAGACAGAGACTTCGAGATCGTGGAGCCCGCCGACGTCGAACCGGACAGGGACGACGCGTAGATATTCTGATATTGTACGCCAGTGTGCCCGTGTGCCACACTGCGGGTACTTGTGTGAATCGTGTGTTAAATGAAACGCAGCAGGGATTAGTCAACACATAAGCTAAAGAATAAGTAATATAGCTGGGTATATTGGTATGACCTTCTAACGTATTGTAAGCAGCGTTAGTCTGTCATACTTGATTATAAGAATATAATAATTTAATGATTTAATTTATTACTTAACAAATGAAAGGAGATATGAAATACAATTTATAAATTCTGGTGTAATTTAAATCAATATTGATTAATGGACTTTATGGTTAAATTATGATATGGTTTATGGTTCATAAATAAAAAGATTTTATAAAATGTTTATATCAAAATTAGTAATTTATTATAGACAGCCCTACTCAGTAAGTTATAAATGTTGACTATCCTGGGCGTTCGTGATTTAAATTATAGGCAGAGCTCTAAGAAAAGTGGTTTACCTACTATTTTATTTTTATTTGCATTATTTTCTTAATCTCACATGTTCACTTTGCATTTACTAACATATTTTTATTTTATTGCTATACTTAATATTAAAAACATTCACGTAATTAAATAGTCTCTCTATTATCTTTGATAATACTCTTTTTACTAACGTAGGTAACCTTAAAGAAAACTAATTTAAAAGCGATTCGAATTACATTACAACTATAAAACATATTTTGGATGTTTTTAGTGTATTGCTCACTTGAAAACTATTAATTTTGAGTTACAATGTTATTCGAATCGTGAGTCATTTGCGCGCGAATTATTATGGAGTGATGTGACGTGGTAAAGAACTCTGCCTATGAATAAATCGTTAAGAAACGGTCATACAAGTACACGTGCTCTGTTCGCCAAGATATCACGAGACTGTAGACACAGTTAGGGTAACATTAGGTTAAATTCCGAAGTATTTCGTGGATATCGTCATTTATCCAATGTTGTTGTAATAAATTGCTATTATATCGAACGATAAACTCGCTTCGATTAGTGATAAAATGCTGTTTCATTATAAAAACAAATAATAAATTAAATACCAAATATTCGTTTTTAGAGATCTGAATTTAAAAAAATTGTGAAGCAGTTGGTTTTAAATTGACGTTTTTTCGATTGACTGATTGTGTTAACTTTAAGGGAGCTTCCACATGCTTCGCGATCATAATTGAATGCGATCGCGAAGTGTATAAGTTCCCTAAAATAGTATCAATTTTCATATAGTATATTAATGGCCATTTAAAAATAGATATACCAATAAATCTCCATATTACTCGAAATATTCTAACTAGTTGCAATATTAACATAATCCGTCAATTGAATATATTTAACCCGATTTACAAAGACATTGTCATTCGTTCAATAAAATTGAAAATAATGAGTGAATGATACTGTAAATAAAGCTTTGACAGTCTCGACTTGCTGTCTGTGACGTAATTGATTTTAGACAAATTATTGTGACTTCTTTATATTTTTGATTCTACGCTCAAGTAATTCATTCAACTCGGGCGCAGAAATCCGGAGCTACCCGAAGTGTCATATATAGTATTCGACGAACTTCGGCGGTAACACGAGGAGTCATAACTGCTCTGTATCTGTGCAATTATGTTTTATTTTTGCATACATTTTATTAATGTTTGTTATGTCCGTCGGGTTTTGTGATTTAGACCGGTTTTGCAGACGATTTGCTTCACAAAAATTGTCTTTATTTGTTTCTTATTATACATAATTTATTCATAATTATCATCAAAACAAGTGTTTATCATTATCATCATTTATCGATTATCTATTTTAGATTTAATACATTCACTATTCCTGCATAAATGTATTAAATTCTCCTAGCTTTTAGTCCCATTTTCATGTTTGTTGGTATCATTTTCATTTCGTTAGTATCACTCTCATTTAAATTATTTTTGTATAGCAAATCGTCTTACCGGCTTTAATATTTTGGTGCTGTCTACAAATTTGTGAATACGAATATTTATTTAGACGCGTTGAATCGCAACATTTTCGATTTATGTGCATTTTTCACAAATGTTTTGTAAATATGTAGGCACTCGTATCGAAATCTATTTGATGTTATTACGAGGTGTATAATGTTAATCAACGGTATTTCAATAAAATGATACTCTTTTTAGACGTGTTTTATTTATATACTAATATTATAAAGATAAAACATTAGATTTTTGTTTGTATGTTTGTTTGTAAGGATTTAACTCAAAAACTACTCAACTGACTTTGTAAATTCTTGAACCACTAGAAAGCTATATTATCACCGAGTTACATAGGCTAGATTTACTAGGTTATTTTAATTTTATGAAGCGCAGTAATTATATCCTTTTACAACAACAGATTCTGCAATTAAGAAATTTACATTTGTATATGTTCAAGTTCATATAAAATAATATATATTATCACTATAGCACGCCAGTTCAATTGCAATAAGATAGCTATAGACCAACCAAACTTCCCACTACGAAATTAAATGTAGCTATGTAGCTTCAGTAATTTAGTGAACTCACTAACCTATATAAGATTACCGGCTAATACCGCGAACTCAGCACTGATTTCCTCAATAGCCAATTTTAAGATAAGTACCTACCTACATCGTAGGTAGTTATATATTTTAAACTTAGTTTAAATTTTTACTTAAGAACAATTGACTAGTTAATGTATCGTGCTAGTACAATGGGTCTGAAATGTTGAATGCTTTTTAAAGAAAACCATAAATAAAATTAAATATAGTTATGTATCTGTTTTAGGTATAGTCACATTTTAATATATATTTATACATATTTCAATAAACAGAAATATAAGTAGGTAATATAAAACATTTTATTTACAAATCAAGTTAATTCACATTTGTTATTATTAAGTTGCCACGTTTGTCTTGTTCCAATTCTATAGACTCAAAAAGTGTTTTGAAGTTGCCAGCACCAAATCCCTGAAATAAAAATAATATATTGTGATTACCGATATTAGTATACAGGATCTTCTGCCGAACTTACTAGAGCTATATCGGCTTTATACGTAGGTACATAAGAATTTGTTAACAGATTTCACGTTCACATATTATGATAAATATATCATATAATTTTTGTATTGTGTATCACAGGATATGAATCAGTAGCTATGAAAAGTTGTAGGTTTTTAGTAACAGTGTTTATTTTAAGCAATTTTCCGTTATTAATCCTAACAAATTTTATAAATCCTTTATAATATATTTGTTTGTTTATTACACTTTCACGCTTAAACTCTTCGACCTATCATCATGAAATTTCGCATTCAAAAGGACTTAGTTCATATCTTACATTGAGAAAAAAGAACTGTTACGGTACTGTTAGTAAGTTAAGTAATCGAGCGAAGCCGCGGGCAAAAGCTTAAATATAAATATCAAGAAATAATATAATAAAGTCATGTAGGTATAAAGAAGAATAGTTTATTTTTATTTGTTGTTTCTGCCTAATTTTATACTTGCGCGTCTGGTTACATTCTATAAATTATTTATTAGACTGGTTTTAATTTATATTTACATTTGACCTTTAATAGGATAACAGATCAGCGACTGTTAATTCATGAATACAGTCGGTCAACGACAGACTGCAATCTTCAACAGCTATAGATAGAAAGTACTGGCTATTCTAACTATATTTATGTAAGAACTAATTTTAGCTTGCAAAGGCCCATCTAAACAATTAGTTTTTTTAAAAGCAACTATCCTTAATATCCTAACTATCCTTAGCCTTATTCTGAAAAAATAGGATAGCATGACTCGTGTAAATGGGCTTTAAGTCTTACGAACGATAATACCACCAAATTAATGATCCTAATTAAGCCCAGTTATAATCTTATTAAAGTAGATTTTAAATTTCTTTCATCACCTTTTGCTAGGTCAGTCATATGTAACCAAGATGATATTGGTGTTCATCGGAAGCAATTCTAGACCAAGTACATACTGTTGCGAAAATATCACCATTAAAAACCCAAGAAGCCACGGGCCTAATACCCCTACATCAGGCTACGTCACTCAACCACTTACAAACAAGAAAATACATTAGAAATGATTAATACGTGTACTTACATTATGATTTCTCCTCTGAATAACCTCCAAGAAGAGTGTGGGTCTGTCTTGAGTGTTCTTTGTGAAGATCTGGAGTAGGTACCCATCGTCATCGTAGTCTATGAGTATGTTCAGACGCTCCAACGTGTCAATGCTTTCCGCCACCTTCACCTTGCTTTGCTTCAGGCGTTCTCTGATGAGGGTGTAGTACTTCGAAGGTATGGAGAGGAATTCGACGCCGCGAGCGCGTAGGTTTTCGATCTGTAGGCAAAATAGCATTTTAAGTTAAAATGGCGGCGTTTTTTGCTTGTCTAAGGAAAGTGTTTATCTATGACGCATATCCTGTATGGAATACTATTTCTAGATTTGTTTTCATATTACTGAGAAAGGCAAAACGCCTTAAGATGGTAGGTGATTATGGTGTATGGTGAGCGTAAGCTGGAGGTTAGAACATTATGATTAGAAGACGACCAATTAAAAAAAGAGCTGTGTTGCATGCGCAAGAGACAAAGATTACTGATCACATCTCGGTACCATCTTATCGATCGTTGACATCTAACAGACTCCATAAATATGACAAGTTTGTTTATAGATTGGTCGTTGGACTAGCAAGAAGTCTGTTACACTCGTACGAGACTAAGCGTAGTAGGCCGTGGTCTAACTTAAATCATAATTAAATGTTTCAGTATGACATTGGTTAGGTTAGGTTAGCATATGGCCAGTGCTTAGTAGTTTGTCAGATAAACAGGGCTGATACAACGCAACTGTATCACAAGGATAATATCAGTTCTACATAAAATCTGTTTGATGAGTTGGCACTTGGGTCTAAGTCGCTCAATATTATAAAACTCGTATGTATTAAACCTGTCAATCACCTAACTTGTTATCAGACAATATATAGCTATATACCTATATATTGTCTTTTAAAAGTCTTCTCCCGCACTAGGAATATTTCCTGTGTCGCAGTAGACTTTAAAACCATTCAAACAACAGATACAAAGAACATCCAGACTCCGAAAAACCATTTGTAGATCACACAAATTTTTGCCCTGTGTGGGATTCGAACATTATACCTACATACATAATTCGAATATTATACGTTAAGCTCAAGTGGTGGTTTGTTTGAACGCGCCAATCTAAAAACTACCATTCTTTGTGGAATATCAGATTGTGTAAGATGGCCTGTTTATTGAGGCAGGCTAGTTAGGTATATGACATTATGCTACAATCAATGGGGCGGCGCTGTAACTTTACCTGCACGTAGAACCGCGGGACACAGGTAGTGTACTATTTAAATAAAACACGTAAATAACTCGATATACAAACCGGCTTGTTACCTATCTTCGAGTAGGTATATTTGAAAGTCACAAACTTAATAATAGCTGTATTTTATATTATTTATTATCACCTACTTAATATTAGAAATTTGTTCAAAAGTCATGCAATTTCAATTGAATATCACCTAACACCTAGGAAATTAGTAATAGAAATGTATAGGTCCTGCATACTTTATTTATACTAAGCAAAATTAATATTGTAACATGTTTATACTTTTAAAACTAACCATTATTTACTAAGTAATTAAAAAAGAATATTTTATTGTTGTAAAAAATATTGCCATTTTAAAAAAAAGAAGTCACTAGGATTATATGGTCAAATCAAATCACGATGAATGTAGTTTTGTTATTTAACTTGTTACAGTATCTACTCTAGTAGTCTTAATCAATACTTACTTACTCAATCCCCTTACCGACCTAATTTATACAGCCAATATATAAAATTTCAAAACGTTTCTAACTCGATATAATAATGAAAATTTTCTATTTTTAAACTTTTGCCCTAATTGCCTCGGTGGCGCAACGGTAGTAAATGCGAAAATGAAAATGTAAATGCTGTGCCTGAAGTCTCGAGCTCGATTGCCGAGTTGAACAGCGTTATTTTATGAAGAAATTCTTAATAGACGCCAATAGGCTTGCCTCCTATTGCGTGGGGAAATCATAGCTGGCAAATATGGGCTATGTAGTTTTCTTATCAAATAAAGACTAACTCTTACAGTTCTCGAGTTGAAAGTTGTATAACAGATAGTCGGACAAAGCTGTTGTATAACAGTTTTTCCGAACTCTAAAAGGCGGGCGTGTCTTATAAAGAGGTGAAGTACATGGGTAAATATCAAGTAAAATGGCGTATACTCTACTGACAAGAGCAAACCTTTAAGTAAAGAAAGGAAGAATATACTTCTTCCCTTGTTTTTGATAAGACAGACTACTGCATTGGATATAATTCCTGTATCGCGCGAGGACTTTACAAACATTCAAACAACAGACACAAAGAACACCCATACTCGGAACCATAATTTGTGGATCACACTAAGTTTTGTCCCGTGTGGGATTCGAACCCACAACATTCGTCGCAGTGGCAATGGCGAGGCAACCACTTAAAAAACTACGCCATCCGTGCTGTCCCTAAAAGGTAAAGGCAGTACCTAGTGAGATTATGAATGTAGGTACTAGCTGCGTCCTGCGGTTTCACTCGCGTAAGTCCCGATACCGCCCGTGGGAATATCGAGATAAAAAGCCGATGTGCTAATCCGGGTCTCCAGCTATCTACATACCGTATGTTTAATCGCAATCGGTTCAGTCGTTTTTGGGTGAAAGAGAGAGTTGGATCCATCCATCCATTCTCACAAACTTTCACATAGGTATATATGTATACTAATACTATTAATATACAGGTGATTTTGAAATCGTGTAATTCCTTTTAACCACACATTCTACTGGTGATATAGAATAACCCTGACAATATTTTTTCTTAATTAGAATAATGGTTTCGGCAAAATTAGAGTACATATTTTTTTCATGAAATGATTTCAAATAGTCATATTTTAACCACCTGACACAATCTTAATATTTTACTAATTTAAAAATAATAACATAACAATAACTGATGTCGTAAATAATAAGGGGCAATAAAAAGGACTCCCCGTTATTATTTACGACATTAATTATTAATATGTTTTTTTATTTTAATTAGTAGAAATGTAAAATTGCCTTGGGTGGTTAACATATGACTAACTGAAACCATTTCACGAAAAAAACAATACATAATTTTTTCCAAAAAAATAATTCTAATAAAAAAATAATATGGTCAGGGTTATTCTATATCACTAGTAGAATGCGTGGTTAAAAGGAATTACACGATTTCAAAATCACCCTGTATATTGGTTCCTGAGATTAGCGCGTTCAACCAAACAAACAAACAATCAAACAAACAAACTCTTCTGCTTTATATATTTTTTTAATTATATTGGTACCCGCAGATATTCGTAGGATGCACTTACGGCAGTAATAATATCTTCAGTGTTGAGAGCGATGTGCTGTACGCCAGCCCCTCCATGGTATTCCACGTATTCCTGTATTTGACTCTTGCGTTTACCAGCGGCCGGCTCGTTGATGGGCACCTTAACTGTCTCCTCCCAGTTCGACATGACGGTGGAACGAAGGGCGGAGTACTCTGTGCATACTTGCTTGTCGTCTACCGACCAGAATCTTAGAACAAATATAATTTTTACTTTATTGTATACTAGCTATTGTCCGCGGAGTCGCTCGCGTTAAAGTTGGTTAGATTAGTGACAGTAGTGGTAATAAAGCTTTAAATGGCAAAATAATTTTTAAAATCGGTTAAATAGTTTTTGATTCAAAACGTTACAAACAAAAAAACTATCTATGTTGTGGTGCTAAAACAGGCTATGTTACTTACCTAATACTAAACGTAACAAAGACTGTCTAAGATTCATCCAGTCTTTCAAAATTATGCCAAAATTTAAGTTTTATTATCTACCTAGCTACTTATGTGGCTGACTGTACGAAACGTTTTTTATTGATTTGTGACGTTTTTCTGTCTACTTTACAAACATTATAGCGACAGACCCAAAGAACTTTCATAGTCGATACCACGCAAGTATTATATCTTCCGTGAACAAAACAAAATATTTGTAAGACACATATTTTTTTATTCTTTAATATACACTTAACACTTTCTAAGGTAGTCTACGCTCTTCAAGTTGTTTATGACATAACCATCAAAATTAATATATTACCTTACGTTTTGATTATTTTATATTATGCATGTTATGGATTAAATGATAAAATCTTGTTACTAAAACCGTTTATTTAAAAGATCTAGATGCCATCTTACCACATAATATTCAATATAATTACTACAAGACTGGGTGTGCAAAGTTCGTATTGCAAACTGCAAATGATAGGTTAAACTAGTTGCAATACTAATAGTAATAGTTGTAAGTAAAGAACACTAATTTTAACTTAAATAAACAAGTCTTCGGTAGTATAGTGGTCAGTATCCCCGCCTGTCACGCGGGAGACCGGGGTTCGATTCCCCGCCGGAGAGACTCTTTTTGCGATTCAGTTCATAATTTCCTGTATCATTATTTAATTCTATTTCAAATTTTAACATTTTATGGTGTATTTTACCTAAGTAATAATATTTTATAATACATTTTTATTTCTTACCTATGAAACTGTAAACACCGTTCGTACCAAGACGCAACTGGTTCCATTTCATTGTCAGGCTGGTTGCCAACCACATGATCGATGAAGTTTATCTCCACTTTCGGCCTAACACAAACAAAAATAACATTGATTATTAGCGGTATTATATTTTAATAAGGCATTATAAGCCAAAACAATCGCCTCGGTATTTCTTTATGTGTGATTATTTGATTAAGCACTTTAATTGGGTTAGAGTTTAATTAAGTTTGCTAATGTTTCATAAAACACAATATAATAATTAGACTAATTTCTTAATAAGATTAATATAAATTGAAGGTTTCTCAAAATATATAACCTACGGCAACTAAAATATTTTTGTATAAGTACATAATATATTTATATATAGGTATATAATATACATATTTTTAATTTATACAGATCAGATACATTTTAAGTAAGCAGAACTTTAGAATAAGTAGCTGATTGTGATTATTAATTACCTATTTAGTATCTACTTACAGGAACTTGTTGATGGGATCCTGAATCAGCATTTGGTACCCGGGAAGGAAGGGTCCTCGGTATTTAGATCTATCCACGAGAGTGTGTGTGTTGTCGCCATACTTAGGACAATACAAAACAAATATTTAGTGTTTTAATATTATTATATTAGGAGTAACAAAAATTTGTTGAACAGATTCAACAAATTTTTGTTACTCCATGTTTGTTTACAATTTGTTCATGGATCAACGCCATCTATTGACAGCTTAATAGCATCATCAACACACTACTGCCATCTATCTACGGTGATCGTAATGTGACCATGGAACTGCTGTCATGCTTATCAAACATACTAAAAAACGCTAACAAATCATTATTTCAAGATACATCATTGTAATTAATATTATGAACGCAAAAGCATCTATGTATATTAATAATATTTTAATTACAAACCGATGCGCGATGTAGATAGAATAATATGGTAAAGTTAGACACAGATAGCTAGAAGCTTTTGGCGGCAAATAAAGTCGTGAACAACTAATAAAAAAATTATACAGTATAATAATGCATATAGTGTAGGTGCTTACCGTCTTAACAGTAGCCATTCTTACAACTCCAAGGTCATCCTTTTCTTCCCAAATATCTCGAACAACTACAGCGCCCTGTTTCTTCGCGTACTCCAAAATATAGTCAAGGTTCTCAACCTGGAAGGCCACGTCCTTGACGAAGTCGCCGTGGTACGCCACTTCGTTAACCAAATCAGTTTCTACAGGCTCATATTGTGATCGGAGTACAAAGATAATCTGATGGAGAATTAAAATTATATAATAAATACAATTCCGACTTCTGATTTGTCGATTTATTATTTAATTATCCTTCGCTTCAACACTTGAGGAAAACCTAGTGAGGAAACCTGCATGTATGTGAATTGTCCATTATGTAGATTATATGTGAAGTCTGTCAACCTGCACTAGACCAGCGCGGTGGATTATGCCTTAGGGACTTGTCAAACTGAGTAAAGGCCCGATCTCAATAGTGGGTCAATTTATATACAGAGCTGATATTTTTATTAGATATGATATTTATAAGGTATTTCTGTGTGCCTATTTCTATGATACGGGCAAAAGCCTATCATAAATAAATAATAAGTAAATAAATAAAAATGTTTATTTCTTCACATACAGGATTTTACATTAAATTGTCTTGGACCCCCTTTTAAGCAATTATTTGCTTGTTATCATTAAGCAAAAAATATGATATGTGTCGTTATATTATATTATTTTAGGATATAATAGCCTGTAGGTATGACCGCTATCACAGCGCTTTCTGTTATGTACTTAATTTATTAATTTACTTATATACTTAATATATTATTTATCTTGTTTGCGTCAGTGGTCACAGGCAACTGATAATAACGGATACTTTCTTCTTAAAATAGTCCGTCTTAAAATAATCCGTCTAAAAATGGGTTTTAAATTGGTTACTTAATTACTGTTAGACTATCAAAAATAACGTGGTGAACTTTTGTAATTATGTGTTGTGCATTCGAATGAAATTATGCCCATTACTAGTTAAAATCGGGCACCTTTGCTTCGACCAATTTTTTTTTCGTCGTAATTTAATTTGGCATGTCGAAATAGGCATGTCTTTTTTGTCATAACAAATAAATATTGTGCGTAATTATTATTAGGATAAGTAAAAGTATGCCATGTTTAATTATGACATATTATTTTATGCGAATAAATAGGTAGGGAACCGTAAAAACGACTCTCAATCGTCAATAAAAAGAGTTAGAATTACATAAACATATTACGACACAGTTCGTATTCGTGAATATAACACATTCCGTTGTTATTTATAACACTAATGCCAACCGGAGGCTCGTCTGATCAATAAAATCATAATACCGGTTTACCTTATTCATTCTGATGGCGTACGAAGCTGTTTTTCTTGAACCTGTCTCCAGGCCCCTGTATGCCAGCGGTTCGAAGCCAAACCGAGTCACATAGTAACTGGCCGCCTATAAAAATATGAAACAAGAAAATAAAAAAGATAGGTACATATAAAATTTATATTTTGTGGCGCATTCCTCTCCGCGGGTTGACGGAGAGGTTATATCGGATTCACCCGGAGGATGGAGACATCCCGGTAATACCGTGGACCTACCACGTTGTTCCTTAACATAACCAGAGATGGCGGGGCCGCGCGAATCACTTACGCATCACGCATGCAATCGCGACCCGCGACCTCTTCTCAGTTTGAGAAGGGTAGGATACTCTGCCTATGCTACCACTGAGAAGAGGCCCGTGCCCAGCAGTGGGACAGTTTAATACAGGGCTGATATAATTATTTATTTTTATAGAGATTAACAACAAATAGTAGGTAGTAGGTAGCCGCAATAAAACTGTCTTGAAAACTTAGTTTTTAATATAAGTATTTACTGTTTCAAACTAAATATACTTTTTGTAGTGATCTTTTGAGTGGTGTGTAAGTTGTAATTTTAATTCGATTTATTTATAAATTTAATTTTATAATTTGTTATTGGCATACAATACATTAAAAAATCTAAATTATCCAACTTTTCAGCAAATGGTTGGGATTTGATTGTAAGACTTCTTTCAATTCTTATACTATACTAGCTTTTGCGCGCCGCTTCGTCCGCTTAGTACCAACATTAATAAAAAGTAGCCTATATCCTTCCCCAGGTTTTAAACTATATCTGTACCAAATTTAATCTAAATCGGTTGAGTGGTTTAGCCGTGAAAAGATAACAGACAGACAAAAGGACAAAGGACTTACGAAATTATTATATTATATGTATAAATAATAAGTGAGTATACAAGAAAAATTAATAAACTTTATTGGAAATAGTTTGTTGTAAGTGCAAGAAGAAAACATAGTTGCATAAGCAAGTCCCCATGTAATGGCGTTGGCTATTACGTCACTAATGAGGTTGATGCGTTGTTGCATATTTCATTGGAAATTACTTATGATATCGGCGTAATTTCCTCTGTTCTTTTATCAACATCATAAACTTTAGTATTACTAAAGCACTTGTTTTGAATGGCGTCTATACTTATTTAACCTATTGAGTCCCAGCGGAACATCGGTGGCCAGACACAATCGATTTTTAATTAGGCTTGTCTGATAGTTTAAGACTTGACTTTAAGAAATATGATTAGATTTATTCATACGTAGTCTACGTATGAAAAATTATTTTACTTTAAATTTATTTTTCTTTAAATATCATGTAAATAATTTGTTTGTATATATTATATTAATTATATTTATATTAAAAAAAGACAACTCCTGCACTAGGAATAATTCCTGTGTCCCGGGGGACTTTACAAACTTTCAAACAACGGACACAAAGCACATCCAGACTCGGAACAACAAATTTTTCCCCCGTGTGGGATTCGAACCCACAACACAGGGCGCAGTGGCAGCGGTGACCACTTAAACCACTACAGCATCTGTGCATTTGAAATTATTTAAAAGTTATTGTTTATTGGAAACAAAAGTAAGTTACTGTGTATCAATAAAAACAGGTATATCTAATTACCTTCCAAAAAATAACAATATAGGTACTACAGACACATGAGCAGATAAATGTATCCACTCATGTGTCTGTAATGTCCTGGTGTCAATCTAATGTCCTGGTTTATTTCAACTTAAGGTATATCATAAATATCGGGCACGCCACGATCGTGGCGGTAAGTCCCGTGTTTGAGGAGTGGCTGGAGAGGCGGCATGGCGCCCTCACCTTCCGGCTGACACAGGTTCTGACTGGCCACAGATGTTTTGGCCGGTTCCTGTGTCGTATACGCCGGCAAGAGACGCCCGGTTGTCACCACTGCGGCGACTGCCGCGACGTTATTGAGGACACGGCGCTGCACACTTTGGCGGTTTGCCCCGCCTGGGCATCGCAGCGCCGTGATTTGATCGCGGCAGTCGGATCGGTTGCCCTCTCGCTCCCGGCCGTAGTTCAGTCTATGGTCCGGAGTGAGAGGTCGTGGAACGCCGTCGCCTCCTTTTGCGAGGAAGTGATTTCCATCAAGGAGGCGGCGGAGCGAGAGAGGGAGCGTTTAAACCCTCTCCCCAACCGCAGAACCGGGCGCCGGAGGGCGCGAGATGACCACCAGCCACCCTGAGGTTTGACCTGGGGGTGGCGGGCTTTGTGGGCCTGCCCGCCATCCGTTCAGCACCAGGTCCGAGTGGCGGCGTGCGTGTTCCCACGCACGCCTCTGTTTCGTGTCCGTCTCCCCCTTTAGGGGGAGACAGTAGGGCTTTTATTTCGAGTAAGTACCTATCTTGGGTAGGTCTTGTTGCGTAGGGGCCTGCCGTTTCATACGGCGGGCCGGAACCTCGGCGGGGTCGCGACCGTATGCGAAAGTGATTCGCGCGGCCCCGTCGATAATGGGTTTGTCGAGGAACACCGTGGTAGGTTTAGTCGGTATTCCGGGAGGTACATTATCTTTTTAACATCTTATTTTACCCCGGCGAGTCCGACATAATCCCTCCGCCCGCCCCCGCGGAGGGATATGCGTCATTGCATTCCCCACGTAAAAAAAAAAAAAAAAAATATATATATATATATATATATAAATATAAACGTGTTTTAGAGAACACACAGTATAATTTGCCTCAATATTTTTTATTTTGATCTTATCTTAAAATTAATCACCTATTTTAAAAGTAAAAAATTATTGCAACAGTGGTCTCATTATTTATCAACTTATAAATAAGGACATTTTTAATTCGTCTTTATAATATATTTTTATGTAAGTTCAGAAAATAATTGCTGTTGTATAGTTAACGCTTAATTGTAATTTGTAACCAGTTTAGAATAAGCGGTACCCTAATTTAAATGATAAAAATTAAAAATAAATACATTGTACCTACATAGCTACGAGTACTACATTTATGTACATATAGCAAAGGTATTAATTACTCAAGTCCTAAAATACCAGATATAATTAAAATCTATTGTGCCTGGTCGCTGGTGTGCCGCTGCGACTTAATACATCTATATTAATATTATAAAGAGGAAAGATTTGATTTTTTGTTTGTTTATTTGTAACGATTCGACTCAAAAACTATCCAACCAATTTTAAAAATTATTTCGTCAATAGACAGCTATATTATTACAGAGTAACATAGGCTATATTTTAGTTTAAAAAAAGTATTGATACTAACATACTACCTACCTACTTTTACGTGAGCGAAGCCGCGGGCAACAGCTAGTTAAATATAAAAGAAATAAATCGTGCGATAGATAAAATGCAAACGAGTTTTCAAATTCAATAGTCGTACCTATATTTAAACAATACTTAATTACTTACTTATTTTCTTTGATACATTAATTTTAATATTTATATTAGTAAATACTAATATTATAAAGCTGAAGAGTTTGTTTGTTTGGTTATACGCGCTAATTTCAAGAACTACTGGTTCGAATTGAAAAATTAATATAACATCACGCTACGACCAATAGGAGCAGTGCATAAATGAAAAATGTTGCAAAAAGCGGGCAAATTCTCTTATGTGACGCAGACGAAGTTGCGCGGGTCAGCTAGTTTACCAATAATTAGACGTGAACCCTAAGGTCCACGGCAGAAACAGCTAGTTTGTCGCCGTATACATTGACCTTTTTAATAGGGCTAATGTTACTCGTCCTATTCATGCATTATTTTTTCTATTTCAGTTATTATTATGTTATGCTGAAGCTTACCTGTTTAGCGTTTGACACCCAGAAAGTGAGATGATCGAAAGCGAGAAACCGTCCAGCTTCCGGCTTTTTACCCTTATCCGTATACGTCGTCTGAAATATAAATAATAATTTTAAATACCACAATTTAAACGTTTGTATTATGGCATAATTCATATAAATAGAACAAGAGATATTTTGTGAGAGACTGGTGCCCGAAATAGGTATAACAATACCTCTGTTAAGTGTCATTAGGTCTCCAAGACTTAATGAAAGACATACATATTATTAGATCAAGTATATAACTATGTACGTTGAGGAATAATACTAACTATTCTAAAATTCCTTTAATATTTTCTATTGATGTATGAGTATTTGCATGTTTGCAAATCTGCCTACAATACACAGATTACAATTATTTGTCTAGCACCTGTCATGTAAATAAGTCTGATGCCCCAATTTATGTTGAAAGGTAAATGTTAATTAAATCTAATGCAACACTTTTAGTTAAATGGATCTCAGTTTTAGATAATTTAAAGTAAACATCAAGAATGTAAAAATAATTGTTATAATAACTTACAAATAAATATTATTTTTAATGTAAGCACTGAGTATTATTTATAATTTAACTTACTTATTTGTTAAGAGTAGTTTAAAACTTTAAATTGCATCGTATACCTTATGTGTATTTTTATTAACATTTATCTAGGTAAAATTAATTTGCTTTACAAAAACAAACTAATATAAAAAAATCTTATAATGCTTGATTAATTACAAATACGAATTAATACCATACATAAATGTATTTTAATTATTTTATTCATACATTGACGAAAATAAAACTAATGTAATAAAAGTACAGTAAAACTAATAGATACATATTAATAATTAAAGTTAGAATAGTAATTTCTATAATCATAATATCTGTAACGTCTACAGATCATAACCGAAAGTAATATTAAAAAGAAAATGTTCTAACAACAAAAGTAATTCAATTTATAAAAATTACGTACCATATTGTTCCTTTGTAGATACGACAAATTATTATCACAACAAGAAAATAACTATATATTAAATTATTGTCACTGAATTGCTAATATTGTAGCCGAGTATGTATTTAGACTAAACGTAGTAGGACGGCGCCTTGCTTATATAGAACTCAGAAATGTGGAGCCTTTATTGAAGTTTTACAAGAAAACAAGATAGAAATAAGGCTGTATTCACAGACAACCGTTAATGTAACATAGGTCGTTTACGTCACAACTTATAGCAAGCAAGGTTAGGAAGGGATTTTGTGTGAACATTATTATTAATTATACAACACCTATTAAAAAAACTGCATTTATTCGTTCCAATAGACATGAATTATGATTTGCGATATGCACCACCTTCTCCTACCGCTCCGGTTATTACAAGAGCTGTATCTCAATCAGCAATGTTATTGTAATCTTACTTTAAAAGTAACTAAGAGTACTTACCAATTGCCGACCACTATAAGTGCTTGTTTTGTCTGCCTTAAAAGGTAATGCAATGCAAATTGAACTAAGAGATACCTAATTGTTAATTATAAAGAATCGTTGTAATAACCAGTGACAGTCCTATTAAATAAATAAATATTATTTAAACAATGGCTGCCTCGGTGAAGTAGCGATTGCTCACTGTCGTGCATGAAGTTACAGGTCTATCAAATTCATAGTAGTAGCCTAGAATCTGGAACTGCACCCGGGTTACGTCAATAAACCCGTCGCGTCGTCCTCCGCAACCCAGCGATTTCAGCGAACGAAATGTGGGTGTAATACGCTTATGCCTAAGTGCCTACTCCACAGAGAAATAGATGTCAGACTATGTATACCTACTAATAAAAGTATGACTGTACGGATGGCGTAATGGTTTACGTGGTCTCCTCACCACTGCCACTGCGCCGAGTGTTGTGGGTTCGAATCCAACACGGGACAAAAATTTGTGTGATCCACAAATGGTTGTTCCGACTGGATATTCTTTGTGTCCGTTGTTTGAATATTTGTAAAGTCCACCGCGATACATGCAGTATTCCTAGAGCGGGAGTTATCCTTTTTCAAAATAAAAATTGCCGTCATGGTGACCGCGCGTTACTTGTATGCTTGTTATTTTATTTTTATTTGTATTACTTGTTACAAACCGAAGCAAGGTGTCGCGTCAACGCTTCAAACCTGTCGGTCGCGCCTTCCACGGACAGTGTGCCGAATTATAACTTTGGATAAAGTATCACTAACAGTTAGCTATTACTTGAATTTTAAGCAATAATATATTATAAATATACCTATAGTAAAATCAGCTCGGTGTATAAACTGTCCCACTACTGGGCACGGTCTGTGTGAGTAGGGTGAGGCTTATAGTCCACCACGCTGGCTCAGTGCTGTGCAGGTTGGTAGACTTCACATATTTCGAGAACATTATGGAGAATATAGAATATAAATATACCTAGAGACCTATAATATACCTGGAGTTTTGAAAATTCCGAAATAGGTAACATACACTTTTTATTTATTAAAGATAGTAATAAAAATTAAGATGCCCTCCTAAAGTTGCCCCAAGACCGAGTGCTATTTACGATTGTGTTTTCATTTCTTTTTAATTTTCGATGCTAGCAACACAGTAGCTATACGGCGGCTAAAATTATTCACCTTTAAAAATACATGCACTTTTTTATCAAATACTTACATCACCTGTTTTTAGCTGCTTATCCGAACCACAGGAAATGTTGTCACATTATTTTAACGTCTTTTAAAGTGACGTTTTAAATTATGACAACGTCGGGCTAATTTGTTATCACTTGATATATCTACTAATTATACTTTAATTGTACATTGTCTGTACTGAATATGACTCTTTTGTATTTATTTATTTGAGTCACAAAACAAGTTACAGTCATAAAGAAAGCGGGTATAGAGTATACTCTATAAAACCAGGTTGTAGCTTTAACAGGTAGATTTTCTATTGTGTCTATCACAGGTCAGTGAAAGGGTTAACTATGTGTACACAGAATATCCCAAGATAGAGAATTAGCTGTGTTAGTAAGTACCTATGAAAATATTTTATAAAACAATCTATGATGTCAAGTCAATACATTCTAGTAACAGGGTTATAAAAAAAAGATCAAACCAAACAATACCAGATATGCATGTTTTAAAGCGGAATTCTCAGCCAAAATAGAAAGGCGCGCCCACTTTAAAAAATACTCTGACTCCGGATAGCGACTTTTTGCAAAAGAGGCATTCTGCGAAAACGACATTCTGCGAAAGAGACACGAAAAAAAGACATATATTAGACGACCGGTAGACATTTTGCGAATAAGCCATATTAGGTGATTTGTCGTTTATACTAAACGCATTGTACTCTGCGTAGCCATACACTACAAATACAGCTTGGGCATGCCTTCGGGATGCTTTCAAGTTAATACTCTTTGGCAAGCTCATTCACGACATGCAAGTCAAAAAGAAAGAGGAAGACACAACAAAATGGATTATATTTCATAGTTCTCTATTTAATTTCTGCACACAGGTCAAATGATACAATAATAAACACATACCAGAATATTAATTATCAATCATAATTCATAACATACGTACGATAAGGTAAGTACGATGTTTACTACGCATATTGTTTATTTACAAAACAGTTTTGTCCAATAGCGACGTTAATTCGTACCACTGCGTACACAGCATGATAAACAAAATGCAAATGTGATTGGATATAGAAAACTGGCTTTTAGCGAAGCACAGAAACGGGGTGAAGTGGACGTCACTGGTCGGAGATATCTTAGTTGTAGTATTACGGTAATTCACAACTTGGTACTACTGACTGACATTATCTATTTACTATAAATTCCACGTTTAACAAGTAGGTATACGCACTTACAACCGTTTAGCCAAAATAACCTTATTACAGCTAACTAAAAAAAATATAAGAAAAGTATGCGTTTTGAACTTGTTGTTATATAAATTTATTATCATCGAACGTTCTTTCGAATTTTGAATATAGGATAGTGTTTCTTTTTCATTAAGTTTATTTGAAGCATTCAAAACAAATTGAAGTTATGTTATATTTTATAATATTTAATATAAATATAATTCGTTATAAATGTTAGTCATTAAAATTTTAAAGCATTCTCTGTCGTGTGTTTAAAATATTTTAAATATTATTTTCTCAAATTTTTTTGTATATAAACTAATGGTTTAAATCATTATTATATTTCAAATGCAATAAGTACATAAGTACTACTTCTTGGTAAACTTACGTAAATATAATACAGTGTGACCCGCGTTAAAGTGCAACCCCGAAAATGGGTGAAATTAGATCGAAAACTATCGACGAAAATGGGTCTAAAAAACTTCTAAAAAAAAAACTAATTTTTTTATACGCCACTGAACATTTGTTTCCCGAATTTTGACCTCTATGTACAAATAAATTTATTCCTCCCAAACTAGCTGGCCGATTTTGATGAAATAAACGACAAATCAATGCCAAGTATTTAGCGATGAGAATAAAACAAAAAAAAAACAACAAAAAATGGCTTTAAATACTTCATTTTTTTAAATACTTGTGAAAAAAGTCACTATTTTTCACTGTTTTTTTCAATCAACTCAAATTTCTATGAAATAAACCCCTACATCTTGATTTGTTTTATAATTTATTATTATTCTTGACTGTATTAGCTTTCAAAAAAAAAATAATCAAACATTGTATCTCTAAAAATACAGGAGTTACGAATTTTTAAAGTTCACTACTCAGAATGGGCAAATCCAGGTAGAGACCCTTTTTTTATTCCTTTGTTATACCGGTGGCCAGCTGCTATTGTATTTAATGCTTGGGGTGTATAACAAAACGAAATAAGCTTCCAATGAGCTTATTCCGTTTTAGTTGACAGTTGAAATAAAACAAAAATTTATCAAAAACAATGATTTATTATTAATTATTGTTGACTTAGATTATAATGTATTAAGTTTTCGAAATGTGCTCCGCGTTGTTGCAAACACATTGCCACGCGTAATGATATGTGTTGTGTGGCCCTCCGTATAAGTTGCGGTTCATTTTTCAATTCTTCAGCGCACCTCATGATGCGGTCATGAAGCTCAGCCTCTGAATTCACAGGTGCACTGTACACCTTTTGCTTCATGTGGCCCCATAGAAAGTAGTCGAGCGGCGTCAGATCAGGAGAGCGGGCTGGCCAGCCCACTGGGCCTTCGCGCCCAATCCAGCGATTGGCATAATTATTATTTAAAAATTCACGGACATTGCGCCCGTAGTGAGCAGGGCAGCCCTCCATTTGGAAGTACATGCCCTGTCTCGATGCCAGCGGCACATCCTCTAACAGACGGGGAAGCTCATCCCTTAATAAAGTTAGGAATCGTTCCGAATTTAATGTCGCTGGTAAAATTACTGGTCCTATCAACATGTCGTCGAGTAGACCTGCCCAAACATTTATTGAAAATTGCACCTGGAATGACGAGGCCCTCTTCAGATGTGGATTATCATGTGTCCACTCGTGCAAATTCCTAGCGTTCGTGATGCCATTCCTGGTGAACTTCGACTCATCCATCCATAAAATCTTTTAAAAAAATTGTGGATTGCGACGAATTTGTCGTTGTAGCCAGATCGACATAACGCACCTTGATTGGAAATCCATATCCCCGTGCAAATCGTGGACTCTTTGATAATGATATGGATGTAGACCTTCTTTCTTCAAGATTCTCCACGCTGAGGCTTGTGATATGCCGTGAAGTAAAGCTAAACGCCTCGTACTAATAGTAGGAGTGGCAAAAACGGTACTTAAAACCGCTTCTTCTATCGCTGTGTCGATTACAATGGATTCTTGTTCACGTCTTGTGTGTTGTAATCCAAGTCCGATGTCGGAGAGCTTCCGATGAACTTCCTGGAAGTTCCTTGCCGACGGTGCAAGTCTGTTCGGAAATGCATTTACGTATGCCGATCGAGCGACTGTTGTGCGTCCACCATACATTCCATAATAATAATGGATGTCAGCGATTTCTCGCGGGGAGAATGCATTTAATCGCGGCATCTCAACCCAGCACAACCACGAAAACAGTCGAGTAACGTAACAAACAGTCAATAACAAAAACGTAACAAGTAGTCAATAACGAAAACTCAACGAAAAACTGTAACTTTAATGCGAGAACAACAGCTGACGTACAGCAGCAGCGATGTGATCGGAGCGGACTAGCGCGGGCGACTGCCGGACTGTACCAATACCCCTTCCCTTTTCCCCAAGCATTGAACACAATAGCAGCCGACCACCGGTATAACAAAGGAATAAAAAAAGGGTCTCTACCTGGATTTGCCCATTCTGAGTAGTGAACTTTAAAAATTCGTAACTCCTGTATTTTTAGAGATACAATGTTTGATTATTTTTTTTTTGAAAGCTAATACAGTCAAGAATAATAATAAATTATAAAACAAATCAAGATGTAGGGGTTTATTTCATAGAAATTTGAGTTGATTGAAAAAAACAGTGAAAAATAGTGACTTTTTTCACAAGTATTTAAAAAAATTAAGTATTTAAAGCCATTTTGTGTTGTTTTTTTTTGTTTTATTCTCATCGCTAAATACTTGGCATTGATTTGTCGTTTATTTCATCAAAATCGGCCAGCTAGTTTGGGAGGAATAAATTTATTTGTACATAGAGGTCAAAATTCGGGAAACAAATGTTCAGTGGCGTATAAAAAAAATATTTTTTTTTTTAGAAGTTTTTTAGACCCATTTTCGTCGATAGTTTTCGGTTGCACTTTAACGCGGGTCACACTGTATATCTACGAATTTCAAAGCTCGTCCAATCATTCTATTAGCTACACGATCAACTGGATTTTCGTATAATATATTCGCTGGTTCGTAAGCAGTCTCTACCCCACGTTAGTAGCAGTTCGAGTCTCGGACCGGTCGGTTGGCCATTTAACATATAGCTCTGCGTATTTCAAAACATTGTGCAATACTTTAGTTTTATTATGTTTGTAGAATTTTCCATTGCATTATGTATATGTATATTTTTCCTACCGAATTTTACTTTATTTTAAACGAGATTATGCCCGTGGCTTCGCATTAATATACTTATGTATATGTAGATGTTGTCGATAAGTTTTTTTCTCTCGAGAAAAGTGCTTCCTTTGGATGAATGTCCTTTTTTGTATCCCTAAAAATGTGAATGCAAAATTTTATGATGATCGGTTTAATCATTAAAGCATGAAAACGTAACAAACAAACACATATTCGCTTTTATAATATTATTTAGGATATTAAAAATAAACAATAGTACATTACAGGGACAGCAATACTTATATCCACCTTATATCACCTTAAAAATGTAAAATTATGCACTGCAATTTTAATTTAACATTTAAAGATTTAATTTTTATATCCAATATACATAGGTCGAAATAATAGTCATAGAAAAGTTATTTAGATCAAAGGCAACAGGTTAGTAATTTAAATCATGGCCACGATTATTAGACCATACCACTGGTACCGGCTGATCAAATCCCTGCAGCTTGGGGGTACATTTTAAGTATAGCTCCAGATACACAACAGATGAACCAGTTTAGACGTTATTACGAAAACCAATGGTACCCCAAAATGCCAACATTCTTACTAAGTTGCGCCCACCAACGCCACCGCACAACTAACGCGTTAGAAGGGTGGCATCGGCGTATAAATGCAGGCCGCATACCAAAAAAGCCAAGTTTATTCATATTTATAGATAAACTACGAAAAGAAAGTAAATATTGGAACAGAAAAATAAGAAAAAAAAAAAAACTAATAGTAACATAAAATGTATTTTAGTAATTTTTAATACTTATGCTACTGAAACGAAGTAAACAAAGTCGCGGGCGGCCGCTAGTTATAAGAAGGTCCTGTTATTACCATATTGTGACCTGGACATTTTGCAACCTGGAGATTATGCGACCTAAACATTTTGCAACCTGGACATTTTGCAACCTGGAGATTATGCGACCTGAACATTTTGCGACCTGGACCTTTTGCACCTAAATGGCTGACCCGCGCAACTTCGTCTGCTTCACATAAGAATTTTGCCCGTTTTTGCAACATTTTTCATTGCTGCTCCGCTCCTATTGGTCGTAGCGTGATGTAATATAGCTTATAGCCTTTCTCAATAAATAGGCTATCCAACACTAGAAGAAAGAATTTTTCAATTCGAACCAGTAGTTCCCGACATTAGCGCGTTCAACCAACCAAACAAACTCTTTAGCTTTATAATATTAATATAGATAATATAACTATTCTATAAGGACGACTGTGGCGAAGGGCAATGTAATGGCGACCGACACACGATTTCGCAACTACGTACACATATTACATTGCTTTCTGAACCGCTACAGTACCTAACTATTAAAGAAAACATTATTGTGTCAAATTATCCTAATGGAATATAACAATCCTAGGACTTGCCTAAACGTTAGGTTAGTGAATGATGTATACAATCCTAACTAATATTATAAATGCGAATGTAAGTTTGTTTTTAACTCTTTGACGCCTCAAATACTCGACCGATCATCACGAGGTTTCGCATATAAATATACGTTGTTAGGGGTACAAAAAGACATAGTACATCCAGGAAAACGTACTGATCTCTAGTGTGGTTACAGCACATCATTTTTTTAAGGAAAATTGAAGCAACAATATTACATATACTCCCAAGACACACAAAGCTTAGTTAAATTAAAGTTTATAGTAATTCTAACTTCGACAATGATGATTGATGAATGATGACATAATGGTTTAGGTGATCGCCTCGGCATTATTTGATCCTATTTCGGTACATAGTTATTCAGAGACTGGTTGCTGTTTGAGTGCTGTCTTAAAATGTTCTTATGATCCAGTGAATAGTCCTAGTACAAGCAATTACTTGTTCTGTGTATCACGAACAAAGCAAACAGCAATGTTACTACGTAAACATTGTGATAGTCCGTCATTAACTTCATTTACATTATTTCCGTTATTCAAATGCTCATTTAGGTGCAAAAGGTCCAAGTTAGAAAATGTCCAGGTTACAAAATGTCCAATTCACAAAAGGTTAAAAAAAATATATGTTTAAATAATTGTTTTATAGTGATTTTGTTTTTAAGTTCCTTTTTTAATTTTCGTAGGAGCACTTTGTAGTCCTCATCGAAAAATATAAACATAATCATTATCTTTTTTACATTTCTGTATTATTAGTTTATTACATTACATTCAATGTTTCCTTCCTCATCATAACATAGTTGGCGAAATGTGGGTGTAAAATACACTTCTCCCCTTCGGGGATACATGGGTTACATACAAGGGTTATCTTTGTCAGGGGTTTTGAATTTCTTTTTATAGTTATTTGTAACTAGCGGCCGCCCGCGACTTCGTTTACTTCGTTTCAGTAGCATAGGATATATTTCCTTTAGATGCAGGAGGTGCTGTTATTACCATATTGCAAACTGGACATTTTGCGACCTGGCCATTTTGCAACCACTGGACATTTTGCAACTTGGACCTTTTGCATCTAAATGCCCTATCTGATTTTGCTTATTATCTAGAAAAATCATTAAAGGAAAAGTGGAACGAAAGTGAGAAAGGAACCGATCTAGAAAAGCTTTTTTTACTAACTAATTAGAGCATCAAAAGGGATTAAAAGGAAATATCAAGATCTGAGATTAGGACTGCAGAGGGTATAGTAGAATATGGTAATAGTAAAGTGTCTGTAGTTAATAATTTAGAGAATACAAAACACAACAGCTCTTTGTACAAAATAAACATATAGCTACATTGAAATTTTCAACCACATGTGGTAAATGCTTTCAAGAATTTTTTAATAGTGTGACAATCTAGAAATTCTTCTGTGAATCACACTGGTGCGACCAGTGTCCACGAGTCCGCCTGCAGCTTGCAGATAACTATTAGGATTAACGTGGGCCGATCCCGGCGGCACTGCAATGCCGGGCCGACCCGTGACGGGAGTGGAGCGAGCCCCGAACATCCCGTCGGATTACAAAAATCAGTTTAATATACTGGTCCCTCAGTGAGGGAACTTTCAGATATTAAGCTGAAAAGAACAGATACTACACTTTGATCTTAGCCAAAAGGCCGAGAAGCGATACCGGTTACAACGAATTCGAGGGAAGTCATTCAGCCGCGGAGAATCTTAACACCGCGATTCAGAAAGTGACGTCATCAGTATAGCTCCATCTATCGCTTCACTGAGAAAACTCAACAATATGCCCTCCACTGCTCCCTAAACCTTCAAGTGAGGACTAAAATGCAGGGAACCACGTGACTTCAAAAAACAAGTTTGTATTGAAAATAAAGGTGTCGATAACAATACATGCGATGTTTTGAATAATACTTTCGAGGAGTGCTATTTGTATAAATAACAGAAGCTGACTAGATGCAGATAAAAGGGGCACCAAGATACGAATGTTAACGCAATTGAATTTGACAGTGATAAAACAGCAAAGATTATAGAAGAGATAATTTTAGTTGCGGTTAGTGCTAACATTTTGCAGAATCTTTTTAAACAACTCATTTAAGTGTATAAATCTGTAACACGGTAAAGGATAGAAAGCTCCGTCTAAATAAGATAGGTAACTATTCATTATCGCAACACGACAACACTTACAACAAAATATTCTTGGGAGTCATCCTTGTTTCAACCAAAAATTTTTTTACAAATTATCACTTCCCAAACAATATTCCGCATAATTTCATTTTCCAAATTATTACTTAGCAAATAACTCTTCACAAATAATTGTAACGCAAACCTAATGTATGGCAAGTGAACGTTTAAATAATAACTTGCTTGCGAGTTTTACCGTGCCCGTCGCACAAAATGATTTTTGCCTGTTACTGCCCTCATAGCAGATTAACATTCTAAAAACTGTTTACGGGTTTAAAATTGCATGAAACCAATTCGTTTTTAAGCTCATCGAGTTTCTTGTTCGTCACATAGCAGTATTTTATGATGCTTAGTACATTTTGCAAAATTATAAGATCTTTTAAAAGTCTAGTTGCATCAATATGTTCAAAGGTGACCGGCGGTAATTTGCTTGCTTTTACCAATTTTAATGTAGCCAAAAATTTCAGTTAGTTTAATATATTTTACGCAAAATAAAATAAGATTTAGTATCATCAGCTTTCAATTTACTATTTCTAATCACTCAATTGTCTGTTCTAATTAGTCAATGACAAATGATCTGCATCTTTATGTCAGTTGCACAGAATGTTTCTTGCTTTACATTCAAAATGCCTTAATGACATAATCCTTGGTAATATTCTGCCGAGTAAAATTTTACCAAATGAAACTGTGCGTACTAAAATCATTCCAAATATTGCATTGGTATAAAAAAGGTTGCTAGAATTTGTTTGGATAATGAAATGTTGTCGAAATAATTTTGACAAAACGGCAGGATTCCTATTATTCTTGTATGCGTAAGCGAATTATTGAATTATAGAAATTGCCCAAGCCTATTCCAATCATATTGATACCAAACAGATTTTACTCGATTGTAGGTTTCTTCTGATCTGATAATAAACACATAAAGCTCGAATAATATTATAAACTGTAAAATATGAATGAGACTGATAATCCGATACTGTCTTAAAACGTATTAAACATATCGTATGAATCATTTAAGGAGTAAACATCTATATGTATAGCAATAAATAACTTAAATGCGAATAATGGCAGCAAGGCAACGAACTATCTACAAATACCAAACATTGAATACTCATAGAATTTGAATATGCGAACATCATTGAAGTTCATTATACTTACCTTTTGTATTCTACTTTAATGTAATGCTTTTTGCGGGTTAGAAGCTTTATGACCACATCTCGATATGACTACATAGCAGATATGACTATTTAGCTTTAGGACTAAATCTCGATATAACTAGATCTTGTTTTGACTAGATCGCATTTGGACTAGATCGCAATAAGGCCAGACAGCGTAACGACTATATTTTCATTTGTTTTTTAAAGTACCTACCGTTATCGAGATAATTAAAACACAATGCTCTTTTCCTTGTGACCTATATTAAAATATTTAAAATTAAAGCATTCCATCATAACATATTTATTTACTTATATTTTCTATATAAATAGCTAACATTTTTTTATAAAGATATGGCCGTATTCTCCTTCTTCTCACGTTTATTTAATTCTCTTTTATACTTGCGATTAAATAATATGGTGTTTCTTTTTTTGTTAGTTACTTCAAACAGAGAATTTGGATTTATTTTATCTTGAAATCTTCTTTTATGTTAAAAAAAGAAGGACAATGCCTCTTTTTATAAATAAAATAAAAATTGAAGCAACGGTAGGGTCGTGCTGCATGCGCACATTAAGGCGACGATGCCATGCCTCATACTAATATTGCAGTCTCCTTAATACCTAAGTAATTAATACATACAATGTTTGTATAAAAAGCAAAATCACATTAATTGTTAAACAAAGTTTAGTCTTATAAATAATATGTAATATTAACAATAAGAATAGAACCGCATAAAAATATGAAAAAATAAAATTGAAACAAGGGTCAAAACATATTTAGAGTAACTAACGACTTTACTGTTAGATTGATAAAAATTACTTGAATTTCACCTTTAACATTGTATTTAGTATACTTAAAGTAAATAGTCTTACTTTGTTAAAAATAAAAAGTGCATTCGTCTATGGTGACGTTTTTCTTAGCTTAGTTACAGTAAGTATAATATTATGAGCTCACTCACTTGAAGTATGCTTACGGATTGGTTTTATTATTTGTGAATTACACAAGTTATAAATAGAGTAACTATACTTACTGTGACTATGTGTAGCGAAAATACCATATTTAAATAAAGTCAATCTATCGTAACATTAATTACTGTAAATATGATAGAGGAAATATGATATAAAACAATTTTAATACAGTAAGTCTACTTACTGTCATTATTTTAACGAACGCGACGGTCGAATCTTCATAACATTTACTGTGATTAAGCATAGCGTATCTTTGTTAATATTTTAGATATAAAAAAAGGAAAAATGTTTCTTATAGGACTTGTAACAACGGGGGCAGAATAGACAGAGTGATTCAAGAGGACGGTTTAATTTTTAATTTGTTAAGGTTTTGTACTACCCGTGCGAAGCCAGGGCGGATCGTTAGTATGTAATATGCAGAATGTCGGATTCTCAAAAAGTCCGTCTGCGCATAAGAAGTTTGTTATGGTAATCCTGAGAGTACCTACATTAAAGGCTTACCTCAAGCATTCATAAATACTGTTATTATTAATTGCCAAAACATCCTTCTGCAGTGTATTCCCCCACTTTAAAGTTAAACAGTCCTCATAAATTTAATTTGGAAGATTCATGGGTGGGTGATGTATCTGTGTTAGTAACACACATTGTCGATCGTGTTCCACCACTTCCAACTAGTGGTGTTCCAATCCGCTATATTAAGATAGCACGCTACGGACTAGAAACTATATTTTTTTAGCGCGCTATTTTATACGCTATGTTATAGCGCGCTGCGTAGGCACGCTAGTAGCGTCACAGAATATGGTAGCGTGGAGCCTTGGAGAATATAACCTTGAAATGCGCTACTTTAACTGTGGAGCGTGTTTTGTAAAAATATATAATCTAATAAGTAATAGGCAAAATAAATTCCATGAACTCGCCTTCATACTTTTGAGACTTAGGACCGTCTATAATTTATTGACTGTGACTACTGAATAATAATAATGATATGTTCTATAATAATAAAGCAATTATAGGCGATTTAAAAGTTCATTAATACATAAATCGCATGAGCCGGCCGGAATAGTACAGTAACGGAAACAACGATAATACGTCATACAGCGAGCGGTAGCACGCGGCGACTAAATAGCGTAGCTGCGTAGCGTATCTAGCACGCTAGACGCTAGACGTCGCTCGCCGCTCGCACTGGCGAGTCATCGCGCAGCGCGCTCGTCGTTTTTCCACGCTATGCATAACAGACTAGGCATTTATAGCGCGACGCTATTTCTAGCGCCGAGATTGAAACGATTTAGCGCGCGCTATGCGTTGAGTAAATATAGCGTGCTACGTTATGACGGGTTTGACGCATTTGGTGCACTTCTCAACTTGTACACCATGCTCAAATGGTACACTTCGCAACTGGTGCACTTCTCAATTGGTACACTTCGCAACTGGTGCACTTCTCAATTAGTGCACTTCGCAAAAGGAGCACTTTTTAAGATGGGTGGAGATTTGGAAAATTGTCTAAAAATTAAACAATCTTTGGGTTTGCGCAGGTAATTTTCTTAAAAATGCAATTAACTAACACCCTTTCAAGTAATAATAATAAATAATTATTATTTTTGTAAAAAGATATAAAAATGTTACAGTGATTATGTAACGTTTAATTTCAATCATTTTTGTGTTATAATAATTTTGCAGTAGGCAAATCTTTCTGTCATATTTTTTATTACTTTTGTGTGACTTTTTATATTAATTTTGAAAATTGTTTGTGAAAACCTACTTGAAAGGGTGTTAGTTGATTGCATTTTTAAGAAAATTACCTGCGCAAACCCAAAGATTGTTTAATTTTTAGACAATTTTCCAAATCTCCACCCATCTTAAAAAGTGCTCCTTTTGCGAAGTGCACCAATTGAGAAGTGCACCAGTTGCGACGTGTACCAATTGAGAAGTGCACCAGTTGCGAAGTGTACCATATGAGAAGTGCACCAGTTGCGAAGTGTACCATTTGAGCATGGTGTACAAGTTGAGAAGTGCACCAAATGCGTCAAACCCGTTATGACGCTACGTGCTATATTAACCACCACTACTTCCAACCCAACCTTTCAAGATTAACAAGGGGGACAGCGCGTACGCAGTCCCCACTACCAAAAATAACGCATCCGAGTTATCCACATTAGGGATAATCGCAGGGGTCAACCCAACCGCAGTGCAATGGAGGGGTCTCGCCCTGGGGGAACCGCCTTCTTGATCACGGTGTCCCCTATGCCAGGTAAGTATGCTTAAACTCGGTTGACGCGGGCCTACTCATTCAGCGGCGGAGAATCTTAACACCGACTTCTAATTTTTCCTGTAGTGACATCTAGCAGTATGTTACTGCACTATTTAGCTTGTTATCTCTGTAACTGTGTACACACACAGAACGCTGCCGGGATGACTGACGTCACTATTATATTTAATCCTCGACTAGCCAGATGTCACTACCGGAAACATTACGCAAAAATATAATTTATGTATAGGACTTAATGTACAAATAATTTTGTTGTACTAAATAAAATCTTAAAACTATTTTATAGATATTTCTATTATATTTCTTTGTTTATGTATAACTTTTTCTTTGGTACATTTGATTGTTTTTTGTAAATGACTCTAGCAAGCTATTTGTAATAATAAATGTATGTTCGTTAAAAAGCTTTTTCAAGATATTCTTTTTACTGAGCTTTTTATCGACTTCTCAATCTCGTCACATTCTAGTCTACTATGAAACCTAAACTCCTAATTGCATTTAAGTGACAACCATGCCTCTTGAGTATATTCTCTTTGCAACCCTCGTGGGTATTGTTCAAAATTATTGTGAGTATTATTAGGTATTAAAAATATGATGTCATTGTTCATTTTGTGCTTATTTCCAGTCTCAGTTCCCCTACATTCAAATTCTCCCGTTAAGTTTTCATTTTAGTACGATAGGTATATGATATTGTAAAAATTACGTCACTTTCTAAATCGCGGGGTTAAGATTCTCTTCGACTGAATGACCTCCCCCGGATTCGTTGTCACCGGTATCGCTTCTCGTCCTTTTAGCTAAGATCAAAATGTAGCATCTGTTCTGTCGCCGGGATCGGCCCACGTAACCTTACCGTACCTTGGTATTCCTTGTCTCTTTACCCATCTTACAACAGACGCAATTATATTCCATTCCAAGAAATACAGTATCCTTTTAAACCTCAAACATGCTTGGGAATAGATCCTCTATTACTGCCGGCCTCCCTGTGGAGGCAGTGTTGCACCCCATCGCCGCACTAAGCTTGTAGGATTTCTCTTAACTACAGGTTGTGTAGCTGAAGGTCACTCAACTTTCAATTATTTACGCTTTGAGTATTGCAAACGCGTTTTACATAGTTGTAAAAACATATGGCAATCATAATAAGCATGAAATAAGCACGCTATCAGCTGTCTAATGTGGGTGCATGCTGTTTATTAAATGCTCATAATTTGAATTTAACTATGCCTCAAGGTCTCAAGGCCTCAAGGAGCAATGTATGAATCTGAATAATTGAATAAAGCAATGATAATACGATATTTGGTAAACATTATGTAAACTATTGGTATTTCTGGTACAAAAACAACTAGCTATAATCCTAACTAATGTTATAAATACAAATGAGAAGTTGTTTGTTACGCCTTCAGGCATTTAACTAATCGACGAATCATCATGAAATTTCGCACACATATTGTCAGAAGTCCATAAAAGCACATAAGATAGCTTTCACCCAGAAAACGTTCTGTTTTCGAGGGATAGAAAATTGACATTCTAATAATTATATCAATGCATTCCATACACATGACCTACATTTACTCGTGTGAAGCCGCGGGCTAAATCTAGTAATTTATAATGACCAAGTTTTCTTATTTGTATTTTATATTTTCTAGTGGTATTCAACCAATCACTAAAATCTAGAAATCGCCTATAAGAACAAGGCATACGAACTATTGTTAAGATATTTTATAGATCAAGGAAGCATATTGGGCCCACTGCAATGTGCGGTCCGAAATACTCTAGTAAAGGGCTCCCAGAAGTTTTCTAGGTCCTCTTCCCCAGTGTCACTTTTCTGTACCTACATTCCTTAAAGGACTTAACGATTATACGAAAAACACTAATACACGTTCTTTGAAGTACTTTTTTGGATAAGGGTTATTGTGTCAAAGGGCTTTGCAGAATTAAGCAGATATTTTGATAAAATAAATCGTCTTAATTCATTTAAATGTTGACTTGATTAATTAATCTATTGATCCTGAACTGGATCTGGGATCTGATACATTAATCGGTCGAAAATTGCATTAAGTTGAGATATATTTCTTGGACAGACTACAATTTACAAATACTTAAAAATAGTTTTCAAGGATAGGTTACAACCACATAGTGTTGGTCTGCCTTTTAAGTTCGTCTTCCTTATCAGTATCTGTACAAAGATATCTGTCTGGTAGTTTAGTGCATATGTACATTATTGCTCTAACACTTTTTGCAGGCGATTAATTTGTAATTTTATATGTTCAGGTATTGTAGATCATTCAGCTATCTTTTAATTTAGCGTGTTATTCTTATTATTTTTCGTCAAACGCTTGTGTTCTAGCGATTGAATAGAGCGATTGAACATTAGACTTAATGACAAACCGTATGTTTATTTCCATCCATCCAAAATTTAAATCCTATGCACTTCTCGCTGTAGCTATTTACATCGTTTACGTGGTCTTTTCTTACATTTACTTTTTATTTAGTTAATCTGTGTACTTTCTTCTTGGTCATCATTTTTCTTATTTATGTATATTTAAATGTATAATGAAGATTCAATGATTATTTTTTATTAGCAATCTGTAAGAGGATTGTGTTGTCCGTCAGAATATAAATAATAATTCTACAGACTTATGCTACAACTTTTTCTAAGATATCTTCTGTATTACTGGTAACAAAACTTCCATTACATGGTGCGCTGACTACAAATATTATGTCTTTGCATCCTAATGCTGCATCAACTATGCCCTAATTATTTACAATATCGAAATTGCGCTCAGTGCTGACCTTGCGAGTTTTGTTAACAAACTATAAACACTGTTGTCTTTGGTAGCTTTATTCTCGACGTGAGAAGTCACGAGGTGCTCTGCATTTTAGTTCGCCCAATCAGGTATAGATAGCGTTAGAGAGCATTACTTTGAGTTTGCCTAGTGGGGCGATAGATGGAACTAAACCGATGACGCCATTTTCTGAATCGCGGTGTTAAGATTCTCCACGGCTGAATGACGTCCCTCGGATTCGTTATGACCGGTATCGCTTCTCGGCCTTTTGGCTAAGATCAAAGTGTAGTATCTGTTCTTTTCAGCTTAATATCTGAAAGTTCCCTCACTGAGGGACCAGTATATTAAACTGATTTTTGTAATCCGACGGGATGTTCGGGGCTCGCTCCACTCCCGTCACGGGTCGGCCCGGCATTGCAGTGCCGCCGGGATCGGCTCACGTAATACCATGTCTATTATCATCAATGTGGCTGAATTTTCCTGTAAAGGGAGCTGAGTCACTGTGAATCTGTCATTTTGCGTTTCTGTCATTATACGCCTAAACCATTACAACTATGGCTAAGTCATTGTGGCAATTTCATTTGTTGCACTTCGTATTAAGTATTATTATTATAGAATCTATAGATGTACTTGTGATATTATTTTCCGATTATTTTGAGTCCCGGAACTTTTAAGACTCAAGACTGCCGAGCGAAATGTGCCAAAACATGCGGTCACAGTTAAGTTGATAAAATCAACACTGTTTCTTTAATACAAATATAAAATATACATTTACCATAACAATGAATGTGTTTAAAATCACTCCGTGTAAAAACTTAAAATAATTAATATTTTCGCTTACAAAATTAAGTAAATATGCACGAAAAATGTAAAACGTAAGCTCGTGTTACGTGATTTTTAGATAAAAATCACGTAACACGAGCTTACGTTTTTACATTTTAATATTCCAGGGTTCCTGATGATGACTTTAAAATTGTAATAGACGGGTGGGCAGGCAGCTGTTTCGACTTTTCTTAGTTATCAGTTCTTACGGAACTCTGATTGATAGCTTGGTGCCCACGTACGTTATTGCTATAATAGTTATGGCAGGCGTACTTGTGCACCGTTTATACCCGGCATAAAAAGGCCATATTAACTGCAAGTCCTATCACAGCTTAAGGTCAGGGTTAACGTAAATGTGTATGTAAAATGAGAAATATCTTTAAGTATTAACCGCTCAACCCATGCTAGGACGCCGGCATCCGAGCTTAACCATACTAATAAGGTAGTCTTCTTTTGCTTGAATAGCTTTTTTGTATATTTGATAACTGCATTCTTTGAAGGTTAAAATCGATTAATTATAAATTATATTTGCATGTTATTATTAAAATATATATTATGTTCAATTACCTATTTGGATGATAGCTTTACCATTTTACGTCATTAACTATGCTGCATTGTTTTGTAAAAAATAATTCAGTAGATTCGTGCAACATGTTTTTTTAAAGCCATCTTTAGCATTTATTGCTGTTTCTACAATTATCAGATCTTGGTGTAGGTACCATCTTTAAAAAAAATCACATTCCATTAATATGTAGCAGTCTTCTTCATCTTCAACGATCTTTTTTTTAAAAGCGACTGTTTTCTCTTTTCGTCCCTCGTGGGTATTGCTCAAAATATTGTGAGTATTATTATTAAAAATGTGTTGTCATTGTTCATTTTGTAGTCATTTTTTTAGTCATTGTGCGAAGTCACAGATATTGTGTTCCCCTACATTTAAATTCTCCCGTTAAGTTTTCATTTTAGTACGATAGATGATATTGTAAAAATTACGCCACGTTCTGAATCGCGGTGTTAAGATTCTCTTTGACTGAAGGAATGGAACTACTGGGATACGACGGGATTCATTGTGAGTGGTATCGCTTCTCGGCCTTTTAGCTAAGATCAAAATGTAGCATCTGTACTGCTGCCGGAATCGGCCCACGTAACCTTACCGTACCTTGATATTCCTTGTCTCTTTACCCACCTTACGACAGACGCAATTATATTCCATTCTAAGAACACCTTAATATGGAATCCGTTCAACACGGAATCCGTCCTAAATGGCCAGAAGGGAAATACAGTATCCTTATAGATCCCAAACATGTTTGGGAATAGATCCCCTATTAGTGCTCCTCCCTCCCTCCCCCCTCCCGTGGAGGCAGTGTCGCACCCCATCGCCGCACTAAGCATGTAGGATTTCTCTTAATTAAAGTTTGTGTAGCTGAATTAGGTCACTCAACTTTCAATTATATACGCTTTGAGTATTGCAAATGCGTTTTACATAGTTGTAAGAACATATAGCAATCATAATAAGCATGAAATAAGCACGCTATCAGCTGTCTAATGTGGGTGCATGCTGTTTATTAAATGCTCATAATTTGAATTTAACTATGCCTCAAGGTCTCAAGGCCTCAAGGAGCAATGTATGAATCTGAATAATTGAATAAAGCAATGATAATACGATATTTGGTAAACATTATGTAAACTATTGGTATTTCTGGTACAAAAACAACTAGCTATAATCCTAACTAATGTTATAAATACAAATGAGAAGTTGTTTGTTACGCCTTCAGGCATTTAACTAATCGACGAATCATCATGAAATTTCGCACACATATTGTCAGAAGTCCACAAAAGCACATAAGATAGCTTTCACCCAGAAAATGTTCTGTTTTCGAGGGATAGAAAATTGACATTCTAATATATCAATGCATTCCATACACATGACCTACATTTACTCGTGTGAAGCCGCGGGCTAAATCTAGTAATTTATAATGACCAAGTTTTCTTATTTGTATTTTATATTTTCTAGTGGTATTCAACCAATCACTAAAATCTAGAAATCGCCTATAAGAACAAGGCATACGAACTATTGTTAAGATATTTTATAGATCAAGGAAGCATATTGGGGCCACTGCAATGTGCGGTCCGAAATACTCTAGTAAAGGGCTACCAGAAGTTTTCTAGGTCCTCTTCCCCAGTGTCACTTATCTGTACCTACATTCCTTAAAGGACTTAACGATTATACGAAAAACACTAATACACGTTCTTTGAAGTACTTTTTTGGATAAGGGTTATTGTGTCAAAGGGCTTTGCAGAATTAAGCAGATATTTTGATAAAATAAATCGTCTTTATTCATTTAAATGTTGACTTGATTAATTAATCTATTGATCCTGAACTGGATCTGGGATCTGTCGGTCGGTCGAAAATTGCATTGAGTTGAGATATATTTCTTGGACAGACCACAATTTACAAAAACTTAAAAATAGTTTTCAAGGATAGGTTACAACCACATAGTGTTGGTCTGCCTTTTAAGTTCGTCTTCCTTATCAGTATCTGTACAAAGATATCTGTCTGGTAGTTTAGTGCATATGTGGCGATTAATTTGTAATTTTATTTGTTCAGGTATTGTAGATCATTCAGTTATTTTTATAATTTAACGTATTATTCTTATTATTTTTCGTCAACCGCTTGTGTTCTAGCAATTGAATATCATTAGACTTAATGACAAACCGTATGTTCCATCCATCCAAAATTTAAGTCCTATGCACTTCTCGCTCTAGCTATTTCCATCGTTTACGTGGTTTTTTCTTACATTTACTTTTTATTTAGTTAATCTGTGTACTTTCTTCTTGGTCATCATTTTTCTTATTTATGTATATTTAAATGTATAATGAAGATTCAATGATTATTTTTTATTAGCAATCTGTAAGAGGATTGTGTTGTCCGTCAGAATATAAATAATAATTCTACAGACTTATGCTACAACTTTTTCTAAGATATCTTCTGTATTACTGGTAACAAAACTTCCATTACATGGTGCGCTGACTACAAATATTATGTCTTTGCATCCTAATGCTGCATCAACTATGCCCTAATTATTTACAATATCGAAATTGCGCTCAGTGCTGACCTCGCGAGTTTTGTTAACAAACTATAAACACTGTTGTCTTTGGTAGCTTTATTCTCGACGTGAGAAGTCACGAGGTGCTCTGCATTTTAGTTCGCCCAACCAGGTATAGATAGCGTTAGAGAGCATTACTTTGAGTTTGCCTAGTGGGGCGATAGATGGAACTAAACCGATGACGCCATTTTCTGAATCGCGGTGTTAAGATTCTCCACGGCTGAATGACGTCCCTCGGATTCGTTATGACCGGTATCGCTTCTCGGCCTTTTGGCTAAGATCAAAGTGTAGTATCTGTTCTTTTCAGCTTAATATCTGAAAGTTCCCTCACTGAGGGACCAGTATATTAAACTGATTTTTTTAATCCGACGGGATGTTCGGGGCTCGCTCCACTCCCGTCACGGGTCGGCCCGGCATTGCAGTGCCGCCGGGATCGGCCCACGTAATACCGTGACTAACTTTAATGTGGCTCAATGTTCCTGTAATGGAAGTTGAGTCATTATGGCTGATTAAGGCGATTTCATTAGTGTTGCACTTCGCATATAGAAATAATATTTAATATTAAAGAATTTATAGTTGTACTTGTCATATTATTTTCCGATTATTTTGAGACTGTGCCGAGCGAAATTTGCCAAAACAGGCGGTCACAGTTAAGTTGATAAAATCCATCTAGGTGCCTTTTTGTTTAATACAAATATAAAATATACATTTACCATAACAATGAATGTGTTTAAAATTACTCCGTGTGAAAAACTTAAAATTATTAATATTTTCGCCTACAAAATTACGTAAATATGCACGAAAAATGTAAAAACGTAAGCTGGTGTTACGTGATTTTTAGATTATAACAGTAGAAAACTAATCTTTTTTACAGCTTAAACGAAACAGAAATAGTTATATTACAATTTGTCCGTCCCAAATATTTAAGTTATTGGTTGACAATAAAGACGTTTAGGTTCGAAATGTCCAAATCCCAAAATGTCCAGAGGGTGCAAATCGTCCATATCCCAAAACGTCCATATCCCAAAATGACCAAATCCCAGAATGTCCATATCCCAAAATGTCCAAATCCCAGAATGTCCATGTCCCAGAATGACCATATCCCAGAATGTCCATTTTCTAAAATGTCCATATCCCAGAATGTCCATATACATACCAGAGTTGTTTTTTTAATCTACCATATAATTTCTTTTGAATAAAGTAAAATAGACGGTGGTGTGTATATGGACATTCTGGGATATGGACATTATGGGAAATGGACATTCTGGGATATGGTCATTCTGGGACATGGACATTTGGACATTTGGGATATGGACATTGTGGGGTATGGACAGTTTGGGATATGGACATTCTGGGATATGGACGTTTTGCGCCCTCTGGACATTTTAGGATTTGGACATTTCGAACCTAAACGAATTTACGTGCGTGTGGATTGACTGATCACCCTAAATAAAATTAATAATATATGCTAGTAATTTAGTAAAAGTGTAAAAACAATTGTAAAATCAATCTCACAATTTGTAAAAAGGTAACACGTGAGATATATCAGTTAATGTATGCTCACTCAGTTGGCACCTAAGACCACCCTGATCTATAAACCCGTGAAGGATACATGTAAGATTTGTATACTAGCTTTTAGTAAAACATTTGTAAAGTTGTTATTTTTAGATATCAATCGCCTACTGCCGTATAAAAAAAAATTACAAATACTTTCTTATACTTACTCAATCCACACACTTTGAAAGGACCCTATTTCCCATAAACCAAACGTGAATTAAATTTTGTCATATGTCTCGATTTATTTAAATATACAGTGTGTCCCGTCATGAACTAGCGATATTGTAAGTACCGATAAAACAACTATTTTAATATTGAAATTAAACTACTATATACGGATTTTATCGCGTTGTTTATTTATCACTGTATTACAAAATTTTTAAAATATTACACTACTACTATTGATTTTATTTTACTAATTTATAAGCTAATAAAATTATTTAAACTATTAAATCTATTTATTTTTGGTTTACACTTTCCCCGACGTTTCGGTTGCTTTTCAGCAGCCATGGTCACGAGGAGACAAAATTTAGGTCATACTGGAAAAACTGACACGAATAAACAAATCAATGTAATGTACATTGATTTGTTTATTCGTGTCAGTTTTTTCAAATATTTTAGATGGAATTTGTTTTTTTTTCAAAGATTTGATAGTGACAACTCTTCGATCAAGTTGTAAATGATAGACAATAGTATTGCCCTTCGAATAAGACTATTTTTATTCCAGTATGACCTAAATTTTGAGAGATATGATGGTTTTTGTGTCCACGTAGAAAATATTTTAATAAAAAAAACAAATTGGCTGCCACATAGCTGATAAGTAGTTTGGACTTGATTTTGTAGTTTATTTGTGTATTAAAATAGTTGTTTTATCGGTACTTACAATATCGCTAGTTCATGACGGGACACACTGTATATTTAAATAAATCGAGACATATGACAAAATTTAATTCACGTTTAGTTTATGGGAAATAGGGTCCTTTCAAAGTGTGTGGATTGAGTGAGTATAAGAAAGTATTTGTAATTTTTTTTTTATACGGCAGTAGGCGATTGATATCTAAAAATAACAACTTTACAAATGTTTTACTAAAAGCTAGTATACAAATCTTATATGTATCCTTCACGGATTTATAGATCAGGGTGGTCTTAGGTGCCAACTGAGTGAGCATACATTAACTGATATATCTCACGTTTTACCTCTTTACAAATTGTGAGATTGATTTTACAATTGTTTTTACACTTTTACTAAATTACTAGCATATATTATTAATTTTATTTAGGGTGATCAACTGATCACTCAATCCACACGCACGTAACGAATTTTACTATGGCGGCCGCGCGCTGATTTGAATATCGAGCTCTGTCATTCAGTCCAACCGCGTCTTACGCTCGGCGCAGTCTTAAGAGCCATTTTTCTATAGGCTTGCTTTTACTACTATTAAAGGTTTTAAGAATGCTTTTCGCCATAATATATGCTTAACAATTTAACGGTTTGGTATCGGACTCGACAGTAATTGTGTGATTTGTGTGAAAGGCACTATACAGGATGTCCAGTAATTAATGGATAACTTTGAAATGTCTTATAGTAGAACGGAAGGCCGTTCAGGAAAATTAAAAAGAAATATATTAAAAAGTGCAAGCCATATTAGCATATCATTGTTTTGACTGTCTATCTATTAGCATAATTAGTGTTTAATAATAAAACAACAAAAAACCGATGGATTTCATTCATTTATGGTCGTAGTATACAAGAAAGTTATACATGGTAATTAAAAAAAAACACATCTCAGGTAGTAGTTAGGATAGATTTTTTTACATATTTTTTTCTGAACGGCCTTCAGTTCCACTATAAGACATTTCCAGGTTATCCATTAATTACCGGACACACTGTATATAATGCTCTTGCAATTATTATTTTAACTACAGCACCATTTTAGAAAATATTGAGCGATACAAAGCCCATCGATACATCAAACATAGATTTACTCTGATTTGTGTGACTTAATTAGTCCACCAGTAGCATAGCTATACGTTTTAAATTTTAAGAATTGTTGTCGAATGTATAAAGAGTTGTATAAAGATTCAAATTTATTACAATTATAATATTTAACATAGTTTATCTACGGTTTGATCATAAATATGACTTTTAGTAACAAGGTATATTATATGGTATTCTATCTTCTAAGATAGTACATGTTCCTTCGCAGCCAGCTCTCCAATTGTATTTTCAACAGCTGATTTAATATTCCAGGGATCCTGATGATGACTTTAAAATTGTAATAGACGGGTGGGCAGGCTGCTGTTTCGACTTTATCTTAGTTATCAGTTCATAAGGAACTCTGATTGATAGCTTCGTGCCCACGTACGTTATTGCTATTACAGTTATGGCAGGCGTAATTGTGGACTGTTTATATTCGGCATAAAAAGGCCATATTTACTGCAAGTCCTATCATACACAGCTTAAGGTCAGGGTTAACGTAAATGTGTATGTAAAATGAAAAATATCTTTAAGTATTAAACGCTCAACCCATGCTAGGACGCCGGCATCCGAGCTTAACCATACTAATAAGGTAGTCTTCTTTTGCTTGAATAGCATTTTTGTATTATTGATAACTGGATTGTTTGAGGGTTAAATCGATTTATTATATATTAATGACCTTCATGTTATTATTAAAATATATGTTATGTTCAATTACCTATTTGGACGATAGTTTTACCATTTTACGTCATTATCTATGCTGCATTGTTTTGTAAAAAATAATTCGCTAGATACGTGCAACATGTTTTTTGAAGCTATCTTCAGCATTTATTGCTGTTTCTACAATTATCAGATTTTGGTGTACTATCTATAAAAAAACTTCTCATTCCATTAACCCAGATAAGCCTGAATCTATTTTTTTTTATATGAGATTTTTTGATAAGTGCTTTAGTATTAGTCCCAGTATCACTGAAAAAAAACAAAATATTTTGCAACTTCTGGAAAAGCGTGAAAATGATATCCCATATATGGGTCGGTCGGTTTAACCACTCCTTTTTACTTAAATGCTTAAACCCTTACAAGGAAATATAAATAAAGCACTTTTTGTTGAAACAAATGTATTAACTTTGGTAAGAGTCAAATCAAATTACATAACTTAGGCGTGTAGGCCCAACCCAATACTTATATCCCTATCTAATCAGCTTATCCCTGAAGAACTGCTCACAATATAACCGCCGTAAGGAGGAATCATATCAATTAATTCAGTCACAGATATTGTGTTCTCCTACATTTAAATTCTCCCGTTAAGTTTTCATTTTAGTACGATAGATGATATTGTAAAAATTACATCACTTTATAAATCGCGGTGTTAAGAGGAAACACAAGGGCCGTTTTTCCATACAAAAGTAGTCCCCTCTTTCCTCCCTGGATAATGCCAGTAGAGCAATAATATCTTTTCAAAAAATGTATAGCTTCTTTTGGTATGTCTCTATGTTTTCCTTTTTTTCATTAATTAATTATTAAAAGAGACATGAGCCTTAAAAAACCTCATAAATTGGTCAGATTTTTCGCTGTGCTCCGCTGTGTTGTGTTTGTTTTCTGGATATTTATCCAGAAAACAAATTTGAGTAATTAAATAAGTTAATGAAATAAGTAGTAAAATCGGTCAAGTGTTGGAGAAGGAATCAGGGGACTACGAAACGTTGATTTTGTGTACTTTTATAGGTATTTTCGGTCCAAGCTGCAGTTGTCTCTATCACGCTCTGCGGGCACTGCGCGATAGCAATAGATTTTACAAATACCTATTTTTCAATTCTCTCGCCCGTGGTGTTTCCTCTTAAGATTCTCTTCGACTGAATGACCTCCCCTGGATTCATTGTGACCGGTATCACTTCTTGGCCTTTTAGCTAAGATCAAAATGTAGCATCTGTTCTGCCGCCAGGATCGGCCCACGTAACCTTATATCGTACTTACCTTGATATTACTTGTCTCTTTACCTATCTTACGATAGAGACAATTATATTCCATTCCAAGAAATATAGTATCCTTATAGATCTCAAACATGTTTGGGAGTAGATCCCCTATTACTACCAAAGTCCCCCCTTTCTCCCTACTCCCGTGCAGGCAGTGTCGCACCCCGTCGCCGCACTAAGCTTGTAGGATTTCTCTTTAGGAGTTTGTGTAGCTGAATTAGGTCACTCAACTTTCAATTATTTACGCTTTGAGTATTGCAAACGCGTTTTACATAGTTGTAAAATCATATGGCAATCATAATAAGCACGCTATCAGCTGTCTACTGCACCCACATCCTGTTTATTAAATAATATCTCATTATTTGAATTTAACTATGCCTCAAGGAGCAATGTATGAATCTGAAGAATTGAATAAAGCAATGATAATACGATATTTGGTAAACATTATGTAAAATATTTGTATTTCTGGTACAAAAACAACTAAGTAGCTATAATCCTAACTAATGTTATAAATACAAATGAGAAGTTGTTTGTTACGCCTTCAGGCCTTTAACTAATCGACGAATCATCACGAAATTTCGCACACATATTGTCAGAAGTCCATAAAAGCACAGAAGATAGCTTTCACCCAGAAAACGTTCTGTTTTCGAGGGATAGAAAATTAACATTCCAATATATCAATGCATTCCATACACATGACCTACATTTACTCGTGTAAAGCCGCGGGCTAAATCTAGTAATTTATACTGACCAAGTTTTCTTATTTGTATTTTATATTTACTAGTGGTATTCAACCAATCACTAAAATGTAGAAATCGCCTAAAAGAACAAGGCATACGAATTATTGTTAAAATATTTTATAGATCCTCAAGGAAGCATTTTAGGGCCACGTCAATGTGCGGTCCAAAATACTTTAGTAAAGGGCTTCCAGAAGTTTTCTAGGTCCTATTCCCTAGTGTCATTTTGCTATACATTCCATAAAGGACTTACTTACATACTAAAAAAACTTTATATATTCTAATACACGTTCTTTGAAATATTTTTATGGATAAGGGTTATTGTGTCAAAGGGCTTTGCAGAATTAAGTAGATATTTTTATAAAATAAATCGTCTTTATTCATTTAAATGTTGACTTGATTAATTAATCTATTGACGCTGAACTGGATCTGGGATCTGATTCATTAAGTACTTGTTTGAAAATTACATTGAGTTGAGATATATTTCTTGGACAGACCACAATTTACAAAAACTTAAAAATAGTTTTCAAGGATAGGTTACAACCACATAGTGTTGGTCTGCCTTTTATGTTCGTCTTCCTTATCAGTATCTGTACAAAGATATCTGTCTGGTAGTTTAGTGCATATGTGGCGATTAATTTGTAATTTTATTTGTTCAGGTATTGTAGATCATTCAGTTATCTTTTATAATTTAGCGTATTATTCTTATTATTTTTCGTCAACCGCTTGTACTCTAGCGATTGAATATCATTAGACTTAATGACAAACCGTATGTTCCATCCATCCAAAATTTAAATCCTATGCACTTCTCGCTGTAGCTATTTCCATCGTTTACGTGGTTTTTTCTTACATTTACTTTTTATTTAGTTAATCTGTGTACTTTCTTCTTGGTCATCATTTTTCTTATTTATGTATATTTAAATGTATAATGAAGATACAATGATTATTTTTTATAAGCAATCTGTAAGAGGATTGTGTTGTCCGTCAGAATATAAATAATAATTTTACAGACTTATGCTACAACTTTTTCTAAGATATCTTCTGTATTACTGGTAACAAAACTTCCATTACATGGTGCGCTGACTACAAATATTATGTCTGTGCATCCTAATGCTGCATCAACTATGCCCTAATTATTTACAATATCGAAATTGCGCTCAGTGCTGACCTCGCGAGTTTTGTTAACAAACTATAAACACTGTTGTCTTTGGTAGCTTTATTCTCGACGTGAGAAGTCACGAGGTGCTCTGCATTTTAGTTCGCCCAACCAGGTATAGATAGCGTTAGAGAGCATTACTTTGAGTTTGCCTAGTGGGGCGATAGATGGAACTAAACCGATGACGTCATTTTCTGAATCGCGGTGTTAAGATTCTCCACGGCTGAATGACGTCCCTCGGATTCGTTATGACCGGTATCGCTTCTCGGCCTTTTGGCTAAGATCAAAGTGTAGTATCTGTTCTTTTCAGCTTAATATCTGAAAGTTCCCTCACTGAGGGACCAGTATATTAAACTGATTTTTGTAATCCGACGGGATGTTCGGGGCTCGCTCCACTCCCGTCACGGGTCGGCCCGGCATTGCAGTGCCGCCGGGATCGGCCCACGTTAAACTTTAGTTATCTCCAAGCATCGAGATATAAGTACTTACGTAGGTACTTATATCTCGATGTCTCCAAGCATTAACCTGAACCTTGCGAACTTGACTGTTAAGATTTCATGGATTACTTAACATAACGCGTTTAATCGACAATTTTAATGTAGCTAGCTATTTTGTATCAAGAGAGTTATGCTTTGTATTCTTTAAATAATAAGTTAGGAAGAAGAATCCGTTTAGGTTTGAAATGTCCAAAGTCTAAAATCCTTGAATGTCCATGTCTCAGAATGACCATGTCCCAGAATGTCCATTACCATTGTCTATTTTACTTTATTCAAACAAAATTATATAGTAGATTAAAAAATCAACTCTGGTATGTATATGGATATTCTGGGATATGGACATTTTGGGAAATGGACATGCTAAGATATGGTCATTCTGGGACATCATGGACATTCTGGGATTTGAACATTCTGGTATATGGACATTCTGGGATATGGACATTGTGGGATATGGACATTTTAGGATATGGATATTCTGGGATATGGACGTTATGCACCCTCTGGACATTTCGAACCTAAACGGAAGAATTGTTGAGTTATGTACGGTGTTGGCACTAACTCCATTAGAATTAATTGAATATGGATGTGACTATACAGGGTGTAAGTGACGGTTCACCGAAAACTGAAATACTAGCTTCGGACCATCATTCTGAGTTGGAAAACGTAGGAATTTTCCACCGGAAAACATATTTTCTTTCAAAATTTCACATTTTCCTAACTGATAATGATTACATAACGAGTAAACGATCCATTATACTAGATAATATCAATAAAAACTACATAATACCGAAAAACAGCTATGTAATCCAAACATACAAAATAAACACAGTTGAACTAATCAGCTGATCTCGCGCAGACAAGGCAATGACCAACGCAACAAACTTTTTTTACGCACCGGCAATAGTGTGCTGTGTAAAAACCCGCCCGCACCATACTACCACTAAACTAGGGCAGATCTATGATCAATGATCGATATCGAAAAAAAGTGTATTAAACAAAGCGGGATAGGTTAATAAATAAAACAGTTGTTTTCCTTTCAGAAGTAAAGTTTACATGAACGAGCACTATTTATTATTAAATTAGTCACGTTTATTGTGACGTAGATTGAAAAGATTGTAATGATTAAAGTAGCCTGTAATTAAATGTTATACTACTATCACTTTACAATACCCATTATTATTTTAAATGTAAAAAAATATTAATTGTTTTGATTTTTCGTATCGTAAACATGTACGAGTCTATTTAATCACTTTTAATAATAATTAATGTAAAAGACCATCTAATTGTTTTAATTGCTTTTTGCATACAGCGATTCAAACAATGTAATGTAATCTAGTAAATCTTTACTTAACTATTAAAATACAAAGGTGTTACAAAAATTTGTTAGTAGAATTAGCCATAAACAGTTTATTACTATGTATAAGTATAAAATTAATCGATAGTCGATAACTCTCATAGATAGATGTATCTCATACCTATCTACTATGACTACAACTGATATTTATTTCCTGAAGCAAAAATAACAGGATGTTATAGACATTACAACGCAGCAATATGGAAACACGCAGAGAAAAAAGGATTACTGCGTACACGGGAAGGGCGAAATATTGCAAGAATAGCTGCAATAATACCACTGGTACCGGCTGATCAAATCCCTGCAGCTTGGGGGTACATTTTAAGTATAGCTCCAGATACACAACAGATGAACCAGTTTAGACGTTATTACGAAAACCAATGGTACCCCAAAATGCCACCATCCTTACTAAGTTGCGCCCACCAACGCCACCGCACAACTAACGCGTTAGAAGGGTGGCATCGGTGTATAAATACAGGCCGCATACCAAAAAAGCCAAGTTTATTCATATTTATATGTAGATAAACTACGAAAAGAAAGTAAATATTGGAACAGAAAAATAAGAAAAAAAAAAAAACTAATAGTAACATAAAATGTATTTTAGTAATTTTTAATACTTATGCTACTGAAACGAAGTAAACAAAGTCGCGGGCGGCCGCTAGTTATAAGAAGGTCCTGTTATTACCATATTGTGACCTGGACATTTTGCAACCTGGAGATTATGCGACCTAAACATTTTGCAACCTGGACATTTTGCAACCTGGAGATTATACGACCTGAACATTTTGCGACCTGGACCTTTTGCACCTAAATGGCTGACCCGCGCAACTTCGTCTGCTTCACATAAGAATTTTGCCCGTTTTTGCAACATTTTTCATTGCTGCTCCGCTCCTATTGGTCGTAGCGTGATGTAATATAGCTTATAGCCTTTCTCAATAAATAGGCTATCCAACACTAGAAGAAAGAATTTTTCAATTCGAACCAGTAGTTCCCGACATTAGCGCGTTCAACCAACCAAACAAACTCTTTAGCTTTATAATATTAATATAGATAATATAACTATTCTATAAGGACGACTGTGGCGAAGGGCAATGTAATGGCGACCGACACACGATTTCGCAACTACGTACTCATATTACATTGCTTTCTGAACCGCTACAGTACCTAACTATTAAAGAAAACATTATTGTGTCAAATTATCCTAATGGAATATAACAATCCTAGGACTTGCCTAAACGTTAGGTTAGTGAATGATGTATACAATCCTAACTAATATTATAAATGCGAATGTAAGTTTGTTTTTAACTCTTTGACGCCTCAAATACTCGACCGATCATCACGAGGTTTCGCATATAAATATACGTTGTTAGGGGTACAAAAAGACATAGTACATCCAGGAAAACGTACTGATCTCTAGTGTGGTTACAGCACATCATTTTTTTAAGGAAAATTGAAGCAACAATATTACATATACTCCCAAGACACACAAAGCTTAGTTAAATTAAAGTTTATAGTAATTCTAACTTCGACAATGATGATTGATGAATGATGACATAATGGTTTAGGTGATCGCCTCGGCATTATTTGATCCTATTTCGGTACATAGTTATTCAGAGACTGGTTGCTGTTTGAGTGCTGTCTTAAAATGTTCTTATGATCCAGTGAATAGTCCTAGTACAAGCAATTACTTGTTCTGTGTATCACGAACAAAGCAAACAGCAATGTTACTACGTAAACATTGTGATAGTCCGTCATTAACTTCATTTACATTATTTCCGTTATTCAAATGCTCATTTAGGTGCAAAAGGTCCAAGTTAGAAAATGTCCAGGTTACAAAATGTCCAATTCACAAAAGGTTAAAAAAAATATATGTTTAAATAATTGTTTTATAGTGATTTTGTTTTTAAGTTCCTTTTTTAATTTTCGTAGGAGCACTTTGTAGTCCTCATCGAAAAATATAAACATAATCATTATCTTTTTTACATTTCTGTATTATTAGTTTATTACATTACATTCAATGTTTCCTTCCTCATCATAACATAGTTGGCGAAATGTGGGTGTAAAATACACTTCTCCCCTTCGGGGATACATGGGTTACATACAAGGGTTATCTTTGTCAGGGGTTTTGAATTTCTTTTTATAGTTATTTGTAACTAGCGGCCGCCCGCGACTTCGTTTACTTCGTTTCAGTAGCATAGGATATATTTCCTTTAGATGCAGGAGGTGCTGTTATTACCATATTGCAAACTGGACATTTTGCGACCTGGCCATTTTGCAACCACTGGACATTTTGCAACTTGGACCTTTTGCATCTAAATGCCCTATCTGATTTTGCTTATTATCTAGAAAAATCATTAAAGGAAAAGTGGAACGAAAGTGAGAAAGGAACCGATCTAGAAAAGCTTTTTTTACTAACTAATTAGAGCATCAAAAGGGATTAAAAGGAAATATCAAGATCTGAGATTAGGACTGCAGAGGGTATAGTAGAATATGGTAATAGTAAAGTGTCTGTAGTTAATAATTTAGAGAATACAAAACACAACAGCTCTTTGTACAAAATAAACATATAGCTACATTGAAATTTTCAACCACATGTGGTAAATGCTTTCAAGAATTTTTTAATAGTGTGACAATCTAGAAATTCTTCTGTGAATCACACTGGTGCGACCAGTGTCCACGAGTCCGCCTGCAGCTTGCAGATAACTATTAGGATTAACGTGGGCCGATCCCGGCGGCACTGCAATGCCGGGCCGACCCGTGACGGGAGTGGAGCGAGCCCCGAACATCCCGTCGGATTACAAAAATCAGTTTAATATACTGGTCCCTCAGTGAGGGAACTTTCAGATATTAAGCTGAAAAGAACAGATACTACACTTTGATCTTAGCCAAAAGGCCGAGAAGCGATACCGGTTACAACGAATTCGAGGGAAGTCATTCAGCCGCGGAGAATCTTAACACCGCGATTCAGAAAGTGACGTCATCAGTATAGCTCCATCTATCGCTTCACTGAGAAAACTCAACAATATGCCCTCCACTGCTCCCTAAACCTTCAAGTGAGGACTAAAATGCAGGGAACCACGTGACTTCAAAAAACAAGTTTGTATTGAAAATAAAGGTGTCGATAACAATACATGCGATGTTTTGAATAATACTTTCGAGGAGTGCTATTTGTATAAATAACAGAAGCTGACTAGATACAGATAAAAGGGGCACCAAGATACGAATGTTAACGCAATTGAATTTGACAGTGATAAAACAGCAAAGATTATAGAAGAGATAATTTTAGTTGCGGTTAGTGCTAACATTTTGCAGAATCTTTTTAAACAACTCATTTAAGTGTATAAATCTGTAACACGGTAAAGGATAGAAAGCTCCGTCTAAATAAGATAGGTAACTATTCATTATCGCAACACGACAACACTTACAACAAAATATTCTTGGGAGTCATCCTTGTTTCAACCAAAAATTTTTTTACAAATTATCACTTCCCAAACAATATTCCGCATAATTTCATTTTCCAAATTATTACTTAGCAAATAACTCTTCACAAATAATTGTAACGCAAACCTAATGTATGGCAAGTGAACGTTTAAATAATAACTTGCTTGCGAGTTTTACCGTGCCCGTCGCACAAAATGATTTTTGCCTGTTACTGCCCTCATAGCAGATTAACATTCTAAAAACTGTTTACGGGTTTAAAATTGCATGAAACCAATTCGTTTTTAAGCTCATCGAGTTTCTTGTTCGTCACATAGCAGTATTTTATGATGCTTAGTACATTTTGCAAAATTATAAGATCTTTTAAAAGTCTAGTTGCATCAATATGTTCAAAGGTGACCGGCGGTAATTTGCTTGCTTTTACCAATTTTAATGTAGCCAAAAATTTCAGTTAGTTTAATATATTTTACGCAAAATAAAATAAGATTTAGTATCATCAGCTTTCAATTTACTATTTCTAATCACTCAATTGTCTGTTCTAATTAGTCAATGACAAATGATCTGCATCTTTATGTCAGTTGCACAGAATGTTTCTTGCTTTACATTCAAAATGCCTTAATGACATAATCCTTGGTAATATTCTGCCGAGTAAAATTTTACCAAATGAAACTGTGCGTACTAAAATCATTCCAAATATTGCATTGGTATAAAAAAGGTTGCTAGAATTTGTTTGGATAATGAAATGTTGTCGAAATAATTTTGACAAAACGGCAGGATTCCTATTATTCTTGTATGCGTAAGTGAATTATTGAATTATAGAAATTGCCCAAGCCTATTCCAATCATATTGATACCAAACAGATTTTACTCGATTGTAGGTTTCTTCTGATCTGATAATAAACACATAAAGCTCGAATAATATTATAAACTGTAAAATATGAATGAGACTGATAATCCGATACTGTCTTAAAACGTATTAAACATATCGTATGAATCATTTAAGGAGTAAACATCTATATGTATAGCAATAAATAACTTAAATGCGAATAATGGCAGCAAGGCAACGAACTATCTACAAATACCAAACATTGAATACTCATAGAATTTGAATATGCGAACATCATTGAAGTTCATTATACTTACCTTTTGTATTCTACTTTAATGTAATGCTTTTTGCGGGTTAGAAGCTTTATGACCACATCTCGATATGACTACATAGCAGATATGACTATTTAGCTTTAGGACTAAATCTCGATATAACTAGATCTTGTTTTGACTAGATCGCATTTGGACTAGATCGCAATAAGGCCAGACAGCGTAACGACTATATTTTCATTTGTTTTTTAAAGTACCTACCGTTATCGAGATAATTAAAACACAATGCTCTTTTCCTTGTGACCTATATTAAAATATTTAAAATTAAAGCATTCCATCATAACATATTTATTTACTTATATTTTCTATATAAATAGCTAACATTTTTTTATAAAGATATGGCCGTATTCTCCTTCTTCTCACGTTTATTTAATTCTCTTTTATACTTGCGATTAAATAATATGGTGTTTCTTTTTTTGTTAGTTACTTCAAACAGAGAATTTGGATTTATTTTATCTTGAAATCTTCTTTTATGTTAAAAAAAGAAGGACAATGCCTCTTTTTATAAATAAAATAAAAATTGAAGCAACGGTAGGGTCGTGCTGCATGCGCACATTAAGGCGACGATGCCATGCCTCATACTAATATTGCAGTCTCCTTAATACCTAAGTAATTAATACATACAATGTTTGTATAAAAAGCAAAATCACATTAATTGTTAAACAAAGTTTAGTCTTATAAATAATATGTAATATTAACAATAAGAATAGAACCGCATAAAAATATGAAAAAATAAAATTGAAACAAGGGTCAAAACATATTTAGAGTAACTAACGACTTTACTGTTAGATTGATAAAAATTACTTGAATTTCACCTTTAACATTGTATTTAGTATACTTAAAGTAAATAGTCTTACTTTGTTAAAAATAAAAAGTGCATTCGTCTATGGTGACGTTTTTCTTAGCTTAGTTACAGTAAGTATAATATTATGAGCTCACTCACTTGAAGTATGCTTACGGATTGGTTTTATTATTTGTGAATTACACAAGTTATAAATAGAGTAACTATACTTACTGTGACTATGTGTAGCGAAAATACCATATTTAAATAAAGTCAATCTATCGTAACATTAATTACTGTAAATATGATAGAGGAAATATGATATAAAACAATTTTAATACAGTAAGTCTACTTACTGTCATTATTTTAACGAACGCGACGGTCGAATCTTCATAACATTTACTGTGATTAAGCATAGCGTATCTTTGTTAATATTTTAGATATAAAAAAAGGAAAAATGTTTCTTATAGGACTTGTAACAACGGGGGCAGAATAGACAGTGATTCAAGAGGACGGTTTAATTTTTAATTTGTTAAGGTTTTGTACTACCCGTGCGAAGCCAGGGCGGATCGTTAGTATGTAATATGCAGAATGTCGGATTCTCAAAAAGTCCGTCTGCGCATAAGAAGTTTGTTATGGTAATCCTGAGAGTACCTACATTAAAGGCTTGCCTCAAGCATTCATAAATACTGTTATTATTAATTGCCAAAACATCCTTCTGCAGTGTATTCCCCCACTTTAAAGTTAAACAGTCCTCATAAATTTAATTTGGAAGATTCATGGGTGGGTGATGTATCTGTGTTAGTAACACACATTGTCGATCGTGTTCCACCACTTCCAACCCAACCTTTCAAGATTAACAAGGGGGACAGCGCGTACGCAGTCCCCACTACCAAAAATAACGCATCCGAGTTATCCACATTAGGGATAATCGCAGGGGTCAACCCAACCGCAGTGCAATGGAGGGGTCTCGCCCTGGGGGAACCGCCTTCTTGATCACGGTGTCCCCTATGCCAGGTAAGTATGCTTAAACTCGGTTGACGCGGGCCTACTCATTCAGCGGCGGAGAATCTTAACACCGACTTCTAATTTTTCCTGTAGTGACATCTAGCAGTATGTTACTGCACTATTTAGCTTGTTATCTCTGTAACTGTGTACACACACAGAACGCTGCCGGGATGACTGACGTCACTATTATATTTAATCCTCGACTAGCCAGATGTCACTACCGGAAACATTACGCAAAAATATAATTTATGTATAGGACTTAATGTACAAATAATTTTGTTGTACTAAATAAAAGCTTGCTAGAGTCATTTACAAAAAACAATCAAATGTACCAAAGAAAAAGTTATACATAAACAAAGAAATATAATAGAAATATCTATAAAATAGTTTTAAGATTTTATTTAGTACAACAAAATTATTTGTACATTAAGTCCTATACATAAATTATATTTTTGCGTAATGTTTCCGGTAGTGACATCTGGCTAGTCGAGGATTAAATATAATAGTGACGTCAGTCATCCCGGCAGCGTTCTGTGTGTGTACACAGTTACAGAGATAACAAGCTAAATAGTGCAGTAACATACTGCTAGATGTCACTACAGGAAAAATTAGAAGTCGGTGTTAAGATTCTCCGCCGCTGAATGAGTAGGCCCGCGTCAACCGAGTTTAAGCATACTTACCTGGCATAGGGGACACCGTGATCAAGAAGGCGGTTTCCCCAGGGCGAGACCCCTCCATTGCACTGCGGTTGGGTTGACCCCTGCGATTATCCCTAATGTGGATAACTCGGATGCGTTATTTTTGGTAGTGGGGACTGCGTACGCGCTGTCCCCCTTGTTAATCTTGAAAGGTTGGGTTGGAAGTGGTGGAACACGATCGACAATGTGTGTTACTAACACAGATACATCACCCACCCATGAATCTTCCAAATTAAATTTATGAGGACTGTTTAACTTTAAAGTGGGGGAATACACTGCAGAAGGATGTTTTGGCAATTAATAATAACAGTATTTATGAATGCTTGAGGTAAGCCTTTAATGTAGGTACTCTCAGGATTACCATAACAAACTTCTTATGCGCAGACGGACTTTTTGAGAATCCGACATTCTGCATATTACATACTAACGATCCGCCCTGGCTTCGCACGGGTAGTACAAAACCTTAACAAATTAAAAATTAAACCGTCCTCTTGAATCACTCTGTCTATTCTGCCCCCGTTGTTACAAGTCCTATAAGAAACATTTTTCCTTTTTTTATATCTAAAATATTAACAAAGATACGCTATGCTTAATCACAGTAAATGTTATGAAGATTCGACCGTCGCGTTCGTTAAAATAATGACAGTAAGTAGACTTACTGTATTAAAATTGTTTTATATCATATTTCCTCTATCATATTTACAGTAATTAATGTTACGATAGATTGACTTTATTTAAATATGGTATTTTCGCTACACATAGTCACAGTAAGTATAGTTACTCTATTTATAACTTGTGTAATTCACAAATAATAAAACCAATCCGTAAGCATACTTCAAGTGAGTGAGCTCATAATATTATACTTACTGTAACTAAGCTAAGAAAAACGTCACCATAGACGAATGCACTTTTTATTTTTAACAAAGTAAGACTATTTACTTTAAGTATACTAAATACAATGTTAAAGGTGAAATTCAAGTAATTTTTATCAATCTAACAGTAAAGTCGTTAGTTACTCTAAATATGTTTTGACCCTTGTTTCAATTTTATTTTTTCATATTTTTATGCGGTTCTATTCTTATTGTTAATATTACATATTATTTATAAGACTAAACTTTGTTTAACAATTAATGTGATTTTGCTTTTTATACAAACATTGTATGTATTAATTACTTAGGTATTAAGGAGACTGCAATATTAGTATGAGGCATGGCATCGTCGCCTTAATGTGCGCATGCAGCACGACCCTACCGTTGCTTCAATTTTTATTTTATTTATAAAAAGAGGCATTGTCCTTCTTTTTTTAACATAAAAGAAGATTTCAAGATAAAATAAATCCAAATTCTCTGTTTGAAGTAACTAACAAAAAAAGAAACACCATATTATTTAATCGCAAGTATAAAAGAGAATTAAATAAACGTGAGAAGAAGGAGAATACGGCCATATCTTTATAAAAAAATGTTAGCTATTTATATAGAAAATATAAGTAAATAAATATGTTATGATGGAATGCTTTAATTTTAAATATTTTAATATAGGTCACAAGGAAAAGAGCATTGTGTTTTAATTATCTCGATAACGGTAGGTACTTTAAAAAACAAATGAAAATATAGTCGTTACGCTGTCTGGCCTTATTGCGATCTAGTCCAAATGCGATCTAGTCAAAACAAGATCTAGTTATATCGAGATTTAGTCCTAAAGCTAAATAGTCATATCTGCTATGTAGTCATATCGAGATGTGGTCATAAAGCTTCTAACCCGCAAAAAGCATTACATTAAAGTAGAATACAAAAGGTAAGTATAATGAACTTCAATGATGTTCGCATATTCAAATTCTATGAGTATTCAATGTTTGGTATTTGTAGATAGTTCGTTGCCTTGCTGCCATTATTCGCATTTAAGTTATTTATTGCTATACATATAGATGTTTACTCCTTAAATGATTCATACGATATGTTTAATACGTTTTAAGACAGTATCGGATTATCAGTCTCATTCATATTTTACAGTTTATAGTATTATTCGAGCTTTATGTGTTTATTATCAGATCAGAAGAAACCTACAATCGAGTAAAATCTGTTTGGTATCAATATGATTGGAATAGGCTTGGGCAATTTCTATAATTCAATAATTCACTTACGCATACAAGAATAATAGGAATCCTGCCGTTTTGTCAAAATTATTTCGACAACATTTCATTATCCAAACAAATTCTAGCAACCTTTTTTATACCAATGCAATATTTGGAATGATTTTAGTACGCACAGTTTCATTTGGTAAAATTTTACTCGGCAGAATATTACCAAGGATTATGTCATTAAGGCATTTTGAATGTAAAGCAAGAAACATTCTGTGCAACTGACATAAAGATGCAGATCATTTGTCATTGACTAATTAGAACAGACAATTGAGTGATTAGAAATAGTAAATTGAAAGCTGATGATACTAAATCTTATTTTATTTTGCGTAAAATATATTAAACTAACTGAAATTTTTGGCTACATTAAAATTGGTAAAAGCAAGCAAATTACCGCCGGTCACCTTTGAACATATTGATGCAACTAGACTTTTAAAAGATCTTATAATTTTGCAAAATGTACTAAGCATCATAAAATACTGCTATGTGACGAACAAGAAACTCGATGAGCTTAAAAACGAATTGGTTTCATGCAATTTTAAACCCGTAAACAGTTTTTAGAATGTTAATCTGCTATGAGGGCAGTAACAGGCAAAAATCATTTTGTGCGACGGGCACGGTAAAACTCGCAAGCAAGTTATTATTTAAACGTTCACTTGCCATACATTAGGTTTGCGTTACAATTATTTGTGAAGAGTTATTTGCTAAGTAATAATTTGGAAAATGAAATTATGCGGAATATTGTTTGGGAAGTGATAATTTGTAAAAAAATTTTTGGTTGAAACAAGGATGACTCCCAAGAATATTTTGTTGTAAGTGTTGTCGTGTTGCGATAATGAATAGTTACCTATCTTATTTAGACGGAGCTTTCTATCCTTTACCGTGTTACAGATTTATACACTTAAATGAGTTGTTTAAAAAGATTCTGCAAAATGTTAGCACTAACCGCAACTAAAATTATCTCTTCTATAATCTTTGCTGTTTTATCACTGTCAAATTCAATTGCGTTAACATTCGTATCTTGGTGCCCCTTTTATCTGCATCTAGTCAGCTTCTGTTATTTATACAAATAGCACTCCTCGAAAGTATTATTCAAAACATCGCATGTATTGTTATCGACACCTTTATTTTCAATACAAACTTGTTTTTTGAAGTCACGTGGTTCCCTGCATTTTAGTCCTCACTTGAAGGTTTAGGGAGCAGTGGAGGGCATATTGTTGAGTTTTCTCAGTGAAGCGATAGATGGAGCTATACTGATGACGTCACTTTCTGAATCGCGGTGTTAAGATTCTCCGCGGCTGAATGACTTCCCTCGAATTCGTTGTAACCGGTATCGCTTCTCGGCCTTTTGGCTAAGATCAAAGTGTAGTATCTGTTCTTTTCAGCTTAATATCTGAAAGTTCCCTCACTGAGGGACCAGTATATTAAACTGATTTTTGTAATCCGACGGGATGTTCGGGGCTCGCTCCACTCCCGTCACGGGTCGGCCCGGCATTGCAGTGCCGCCGGGATCGGCCCACGTTAATCCTAATAGTTATCTGCAAGCTGCAGGCGGACTCGTGGACACTGGTCGCACCAGTGTGATTCACAGAAGAATTTCTAGATTGTCACACTATTAAAAAATTCTTGAAAGCATTTACCACATGTGGTTGAAAATTTCAATGTAGCTATATGTTTATTTTGTACAAAGAGCTGTTGTGTTTTGTATTCTCTAAATTATTAACTACAGACACTTTACTATTACCATATTCTACTATACCCTCTGCAGTCCTAATCTCAGATCTTGATATTTCCTTTTAATCCCTTTTGATGCTCTAATTAGTTAGTAAAAAAAGCTTTTCTAGATCGGTTCCTTTCTCACTTTCGTTCCACTTTTCCTTTAATGATTTTTCTAGATAATAAGCAAAATCAGATAGGGCATTTAGATGCAAAAGGTCCAAGTTGCAAAATGTCCAGTGGTTGCAAAATGGCCAGGTCGCAAAATGTCCAGTTTGCAATATGGTAATAACAGCACCTCCTGCATCTAAAGGAAATATATCCTATGCTACTGAAACGAAGTAAACGAAGTCGCGGGCGGCCGCTAGTTACAAATAACTATAAAAAGAAATTCAAAACCCCTGACAAAGATAACCCTTGTATGTAACCCATGTATCCCCGAAGGGGAGAAGTGTATTTTACACCCACATTTCGCCAACTATGTTATGATGAGGAAGGAAACATTGAATGTAATGTAATAAACTAATAATACAGAAATGTAAAAAAGATAATGATTATGTTTATATTTTTCGATGAGGACTACAAAGTGCTCCTACGAAAATTAAAAAAGGAACTTAAAAACAAAATCACTATAAAACAATTATTTAAACATATATTTTTTTTAACCTTTTGTGAATTGGACATTTTGTAACCTGGACATTTTCTAACTTGGACCTTTTGCACCTAAATGAGCATTTGAATAACGGAAATAATGTAAATGAAGTTAATGACGGACTATCACAATGTTTACGTAGTAACATTGCTGTTTGCTTTGTTCGTGATACACAGAACAAGTAATTGCTTGTACTAGGACTATTCACTGGATCATAAGAACATTTTAAGACAGCACTCAAACAGCAACCAGTCTCTGAATAACTATGTACCGAAATAGGATCAAATAATGCCGAGGCGATCACCTAAACCATTATGTCATCATTCATCAATCATCATTGTCGAAGTTAGAATTACTATAAACTTTAATTTAACTAAGCTTTGTGTGTCTTGGGAGTATATGTAATATTGTTGCTTCAATTTTCCTTAAAAAAATGATGTGCTGTAACCACACTAGAGATCAGTACGTTTTCCTGGATGTACTATGTCTTTTTGTACCCCTAACAACGTATATTTATATGCGAAACCTCGTGATGATCGGTCGAGTATTTGAGGCGTCAAAGAGTTAAAAACAAACTTACATTCGCATTTATAATATTAGTTAGGATTGTATACATCATTCACTAACCTAACGTTTAGGCAAGTCCTAGGATTGTTATATTCCATTAGGATAATTTGACACAATAATGTTTTCTTTAATAGTTAGGTACTGTAGCGGTTCAGAAAGCAATGTAATATGAGTACGTAGTTGCGAAATCGTGTGTCGGTCGCCATTACATTGCCCTTCGCCACAGTCGTCCTTATAGAATAGTTATATTATCTATATTAATATTATAAAGCTAAAGAGTTTGTTTGGTTGGTTGAACGCGCTAATGTCGGGAACTACTGGTTCGAATTGAAAAATTCTTTCTTCTAGTGTTGGATAGCCTATTTATTGAGAAAGGCTATAAGCTATATTACATCACGCTACGACCAATAGGAGCGGAGCAGCAATGAAAAATGTTGCAAAAACGGGCAAAATTCTTATGTGAAGCAGACGAAGTTGCGCGGGTCAGCCATTTAGGTGCAAAAGGTCCAGGTCGCAAAATGTTCAGGTCGCATAATCTCCAGGTTGCAAAATGTCCAGGTTGCAAAATGTTTAGGTCGCATAATCTCCAGGTTGCAAAATGTCCAGGTCACAATATGGTAATAACAGGACCTTCTTATAACTAGCGGCCGCCCGCGACTTTGTTTACTTCGTTTCAGTAGCATAAGTATTAAAAATTACTAAAATACATTTTATGTTACTATTAGTTTTTTTTTTTTTCTTATTTTTCTGTTCCAATATTTACTTTCTTTTCGTAGTTTATCTACATATAAATATGAATAAACTTGGCTTTTTTGGTATGCGGCCTGTATTTATACACCGATGCCACCCTTCTAACGCGTTAGTTGTGCGGTGGCGTTGGTGGGCGCAACTTAGTAAGGATGGTGGCATTTTGGGGTACCATTGGTTTTCGTAATAACGTCTAAACTGGTTCATCTGTTGTGTATCTGGAGCTATACTTAAAATGTACCCCCAAGCTGCAGGGATTTGATCAGCCGGTACCAGTGGTATTATTGCAGCTATTCTTGCAATATTTCGCCCTTCCCGTGTACGCAGTAATCCTTTTTTCTCTGCGTGTTTCCATATTGCTGCGTTGTAATGTCTATAACATCCTGTTATTTTTGCTTCAGGAAATAAATATCAGTTGTAGTCATAGTAGATAGGTATGAGATACATCTATCTATGAGAGTTATCGACTATCGATTAATTTTATACTTATACATAGTAATAAACTGTTTATGGCTAATTCTACTAACAAATTTTTGTAACACCTTTGTATTTTAATAGTTAAGTAAAGATTTACTAGATTACATTACATTGTTTGAATCGCTGTATGCAAAAAGCAATTAAAACAATTAGATGGTCTTTTACATTAATTATTATTAAAAGTGATTAAATAGACTCGTACATGTTTACGATACGAAAAATCAAAACAATTAATATTTTTTTACATTTAAAATAATAATGGGTATTGTAAAGTGATAGTAGTATAACATTTAATTACAGGCTACTTTAATCATTACAATCTTTTCAATCTACGTCACAATAAACGTGACTAATTTAATAATAAATAGTGCTCGTTCATGTAAACTTTACTTCTGAAAGGAAAACAACTGTTTTATTTATTAACCTATCCCGCTTTGTTTAATACACTTTTTTTCGATATCGATCATTGATCATAGATCTGCCCTAGTTTAGTGGTAGTATGGTGCGGGCGGGTTTTTACACAGCACACTATTGCCGGTGCGTAAAAAAAGTTTGTTGCGTTGGTCATTGCCTTGTCTGCGCGAGATCAGCTGATTAGTTCAACTGTGTTTATTTTGTATGTTTGGATTACATAGCTGTTTTTCGGTATTATGTAGTTTTTATTGATATTATCTAGTATAATGGATCGTTTACTCGTTATGTAATCATTATCAGTTAGGAAAATGTGAAATTTTGAAAGAAAATATGTTTTCCGGTGGAAAATTCCTACGTTTTCCAACTCAGAATGATGGTCCGAAGCTAGTATTTCAGTTTTCGGTGAACCGTCACTTACACCCTGTATAGTCACATCCATATTCAATTAATTCTAATGGAGTTAGTGCCAACACCGTACATAACTCAACAATTCTTCCGTTTAGGTTCGAAATGTCCAGAGGGTGCATAACGTCCATATCCCAGAATATCCATATCCTAAAATGTCCATATCCCACAATGTCCATATCCCAGAATGTCCATATACCAGAATGTTCAAATCCCAGAATGTCCATGATGTCCCAGAATGACCATATCTTAGCATGTCCATTTCCCAAAATGTCCATATCCCAGAATATCCATATACATACCAGAGTTGATTTTTTAATCTACTATATAATTTTGTTTGAATAAAGTAAAATAGACAATGGTAATGGACATTCTGGGACATGGTCATTCTGAGACATGGACATTCAAGGATTTTAGACTTTGGACATTTCAAACCTAAACGGATTCTTCTTCCTAACTTATTATTTAAAGAATACAAAGCATAACTCTCTTGATACAAAATAGCTAGCTACATTAAAATTGTCGATTAAACGCGTTATGTTAAGTAATCCATGAAATCTTAACAGTCAAGTTCGCAAGGTTCAGGTTAATGCTTGGAGACATCGAGATATAAGTACCTACGTAAGTACTTATATCTCGATGCTTGGAGATAACTAAAGTTTAACGTGGGCCGATCCCGGCGGCACTGCAATGCCGGGCCGACCCGTGACGGGAGTGGAGCGAGCCCCGAACATCCCGTCGGATTACAAAAATCAGTTTAATATACTGGTCCCTCAGTGAGGGAACTTTCAGATATTAAGCTGAAAAGAACAGATACTACACTTTGATCTTAGCCAAAAGGCCGAGAAGCGATACCGGTCATAACGAATCCGAGGGACGTCATTCAGCCGTGGAGAATCTTAACACCGCGATTCAGAAAATGACGTCATCGGTTTAGTTCCATCTATCGCCCCACTAGGCAAACTCAAAGTAATGCTCTCTAACGCTATCTATACCTGGTTGGGCGAACTAAAATGCAGAGCACCTCGTGACTTCTCACGTCGAGAATAAAGCTACCAAAGACAACAGTGTTTATAGTTTGTTAACAAAACTCGCGAGGTCAGCACTGAGCGCAATTTCGATATTGTAAATAATTAGGGCATAGTTGATGCAGCATTAGGATGCACAGACATAATATTTGTAGTCAGCGCACCATGTAATGGAAGTTTTGTTACCAGTAATACAGAAGATATCTTAGAAAAAGTTGTAGCATAAGTCTGTAAAATTATTATTTATATTCTGACGGACAACACAATCCTCTTACAGATTGCTTATAAAAAATAATCATTGTATCTTCATTATACATTTAAATATACATAAATAAGAAAAATGATGACCAAGAAGAAAGTACACAGATTAACTAAATAAAAAGTAAATGTAAGAAAAAACCACGTAAACGATGGAAATAGCTACAGCGAGAAGTGCATAGGATTTAAATTTTGGATGGATGGAACATACGGTTTGTCATTAAGTCTAATGATATTCAATCGCTAGAGTACAAGCGGTTGACGAAAAATAATAAGAATAATACGCTAAATTATAAAAGATAACTGAATGATCTACAATACCTGAACAAATAAAATTACAAATTAATCGCCACATATGCACTAAACTACCAGACAGATATCTTTGTACAGATACTGATAAGGAAGACGAACATAAAAGGCAGACCAACACTATGTGGTTGTAACCTATCCTTGAAAACTATTTTTAAGTTTTTGTAAATTGTGGTCTGTCCAAGAAATATATCTCAACTCAATGTAATTTTCAAACAAGTACTTAATGAATCAGATCCCAGATCCAGTTCAGCGTCAATAGATTAATTAATCAAGTCAACATTTAAATGAATAAAGACGATTTATTTTATAAAAATATCTACTTAATTCTGCAAAGCCCTTTGACACAATAACCCTTATCCATAAAAATATTTCAAAGAACGTGTATTAGAATATATAAAGTTTTTTTAGTATGTAAGTAAGTCCTTTATGGAATGTATAGCAAAATGACACTAGGGAATAGGACCTAGAAAACTTCTGGAAGCCCTTTACTAAAGTATTTTGGACCGCACATTGACGTGGCCCTAAAATGCTTCCTTGAGGATCTATAAAATATTTTAACAATAATTCGTATGCCTTGTTCTTTTAGGCGATTTCTACATTTTAGTGATTGGTTGAATACCACTAGTAAATATAAAATACAAATA